>BTHS01000457.1:100000-238426 GCA_036184385.1 Tokudaia muenninki
ACACATAGATAGATACATTGATATAGACAGACAGACACAGACAGACAGACAGACAGACAGACAGACAGACAGACAGACAGGATGTAGGAGAAGTAGAAGATAAATGATTCATGGATGGTATATATAGACAGGCTAGCTAGAGGATAGATGATAGACAGATGGGAGAGTCACAGGATAGCAAGATGATAGATGATAGACAGGAAAGTGAAAGGATTGATGATAGATAGGAAGATAGGTTGGTAGGTAGAAAGATAGACAGACAGACAGACAGATAGCAGAGATTAGAGATTTCTAGTAGTTAAAAGTATGAATGACTTGTCTAGAGACTCAGGATAGCTAAATGATAGCTGATAGTAAAATAAAGAGAATTTGGTTAAAGAATTGATGGTAGATGCAGCACAGTGAGAAGAAGATAAAGGATAGATAGTAGAGAAATAGGAGGTCTATTGCATGGAAAGACACAGAATAGCTGGAATATAGATAATTAATAGATGGAAAATAGACACGTTAGGATTACTAGGGAATAAATGATAGTTGGATCGAAGGCATATAGCAGATTGTTAAGAGGATAGGCAATAGACATATTGATGATAGCCATAGGGTGTGTAGAAGATAGAAGAATGATTCTTGGTAAATAATAGTGATAATGTAGATACAGGAGAATTATTGGTAGGTGAAAGTCAATCACATGATAAGATGAGGGAATATAAGAGGGATAGATACAAGGTATCTAGAGCATAGATTATTCCTAATTGGAACAAGGGACCATGAGAGCTAGGGGATACATGATCCATAAGTGGAAGTTAAGACTCAGAATATCTGCAGTGTAGGAGATCTGTTGATTGAAGATAGACATAAGATAATTATAGGATACATGCAAAAATAGACATAGGATACTTATCAGGCATATAGTTAAGTACATATAAGAGGGCTACAGCAGGTAGATGTTATAGATTGTAGAAAGATGTTTACTTAGTAAAATATTGTTCTTATTTGGTGTTAGATTCCACCATTACCTGACTGAAAAAATGGAGAGAAATTCAGAACAAAAAGTGATGAGGTAGGAATTCATAATGCAGTTGACAAAGCTTTCTGCCCTGGCCCCTGTTTTTATTTCACATCTATACAAGTAAACTTCCTCAGGGAAGCTTGTTTCTCTCAAGGGTATTCGGTCTCTTCCTTGGGTTTTCTACTCTCACAGACCAATTTCATTGGAAGGCCTAGTCAGAATTACTATCAAAGCAGGTGAGAACAGAATGGAAGCAAAGCCTTGCCGTTTTACTCAAGCTAATTCAGGTTTAATTTAAGTGATTGTTAAACAACAGTACCAGACTTTGTATGGACTATACTGGGAAGACATGGGAATGGATTGATCTCTACTTTTAACAGACTCACATTCAAATGGTGGAAACACTGATTTTCATTTAATTGTTTTAATACAAATAGAACTTATTTGTTTGCTTGTTCATGTATTATTTATTTTGGAAACTAGCTCATATTTAGCCTAAGACTTGCATCAAATCCACAAACCTCCTGCCATTCCACTTGAGTATTGAGATTAATGCCATTTTTGACATATCCTGCCCCAGTAGTTATGGTGTGTAATGAAGACTTTGAATGTTTAATTAACGAAAAGGTCTGTCTTTCTTTCATCTTAGTCTACCTATTGGGGCACCATATGAATAATTAGCCTCAGCATTGCCATACATAAAGCTCACTTTTATTTCTCTGTTAATTAGGGATGCCTCTAATTTTCACACAAAGACAACCCATGAAGATCGTAGCAATTTGCTGAAGAGACCACAGAAAATAGTGAATAAATTTGGATATGGACCATCCAAAAAGAGACTTAGAGCACGATCCACAAGATGTGAAACTGCTATTGCCTCTGCACCTTCTGCAAGAGGTTTGACTTAAATCCATTTCTTTCTCGTACCATTGATGACTTGAGAGCATCAGAGTCCTTACCATGCTTCAAGTGGCTTAGGAGAGAGAGAATTGGTTGGAGAAGCCCTTGACATATCTTTGGCTACATACATGCTTTGTTTCTCTCCATTTACAAGGCTTTTGGTGGAAGACATGTATTCAATGCGTAAAATATTCCTGAGACTTTTATAAGAATAGAACTTAATAGAAGCACGATCCACAAGATGTGAGACTGCTATTACCTCTGCACCTTCTGCAAGATGTTTGACTTAAATCCATTTCTTTCTTGTACCATTGCTGACTTGAGAGCATCAGAGTCCTTACCATGCTTCAAGTGGCTTAGGAGAGAAAAAATTGGTTGGAGAAGCCCTTGACATATCTTTGGCTGCATACATGGTTTGTTTCTCTCGATTTACAAGGCTTTTGGTGGAAGATATATATTCAATGCGTAAAATATTCCTGAGAATTTTATAAGAATAGAACTTACTAGAAGCATAAACGGACAATAGTAATGTCTATGTGGACTTGTAAGTCAATGCTCATATCATGGAACACATTTAGCTAAGGACATGTGATGGCTTTATGCCCATAAACATATAGTCATACTCTCTTAATCTTAGGTGAAACAACTATTTTTTTTTTTTTGGTTTTTTCCTTACAGGGTTTCTCTGTGTAGCCCTGGCTCTCCTGGAACTCACGTTGTAGACCAGGCTGGCCTCGAACTCAGAAATCCTCCTGCCTCTGCCTCCTAAGTCCTGGGATTAAAGGCGTATGCCACCACCGCCTGGCAACAACTATTTTCTTAACTTCATTATTCCTCTAGAACTTTCGCTGATTCTATTCCCTCTTTGTGGCAAACTTCTCAAAATATTTTCTAGGCCATGTCCACTCCCTCATATTGCATTGCATTTGTTCTTCAACACTCTTCAAAAGGGCTATAGCTACTAGCACTCTTCATCCTATTGTGCTAATTCTTCACAAACCCTGTTCTTATTGCCTATTTTATGAAGGTACTCGAACTGCTCAGTCCCCAAGAATGCACTCTGACCTTCCCTAAGGTCAGAATTACCCAGCACAAGGGAAAATCTCTTTTTCTTTTGAGTAGAGGAGCTAATTCATTTTTACTTAAAACATTGAGGTGGGATTCTGTAACTGAATTCCTTTACTGATTCAGGTCAATGAAGAGGGCTGTGAGGACAGGAACAGAACAAGATCAGGTATGCTGCAGGTTGAGCAGACCTGGGAACAGGAGGAAGAACAGTAATAGTTGAGAACTGACAATTCTCCAGTAAAAGACCTTTGTCCAGCAATGAAAAGAGTACAATTTTAGCTCTTAGCTATGGACTGGTAATTTGGGTCTATGTAGAGTTCTTAAACTTGTCTGTCATATTGTGGATCCTGAATTTTGATAGACCCAAATGGAACACTATAAGCTGTTGGTTGGTTTTCAATTTCATCATTTCTTTTTGAGAACTGGTTCGGTAATTAAATGCACATGACATGCAAGCGTGATGACCCGAGTCAATCCACAGAGCCCATATAAAAATGAAAGAAGTGAATCAACCCCAAAAGTTGTCTTTGAACCTGAACACATGAGCTATGGAACACATAAGCACCTCCTTACAAAATAATAAAGTATTTCTCTAAATTATAAGCTCGAGGAATCTAATATCAATAATTATTTTAATATAACACGTGTCATTTCTTTTATGCAAAGGAATGTTAAGTGTACGAACAACTTATGAACAAAACAAAGTTCCTGTTTTTAATACCTATGAAGAATACCTTAAGATGGTTCTTCAGGTAAGGGTCTTTTTAGTTGTTGTTTATGTTCTTTATATGTGGATCACATAAAATGGAAGCTGAACTACATCACTTTTCAAAGCACAGCTGTAAAATCAAAGGTCTTCAAAGAATAATACAACAAATGTTATAACAATACACATTCTTAGATGGAAACCTAAGCCACATGAAGATATCTTTTATCCTTGCAAGCACTTTTACTAAAAAAAAAAATGTAGGTATCATGTACTGAGATTTGTGTTATGAAGAGACCTCAAGATATATCACTTCAAGTCTGTCAATGATTTTATGACAGCAAATGCATATTCGAACTATTCTAGAGGCTGATTATAAACTGCATGAATATTTGTAGGCACAAGCGCTGCGTGTGTGCTCTGAAGCCGGGATGATCGTTCCTCTACCACCTTTTAGCTTCTGTCTGGTATTAGTAACTTCCTTGGAAAATCTTTTCTTAGAGAAGGTTTTCATGCCACACATATGCCCTAAGTATGAACACAGTTATTTTTAAGCACAAAAATGAAAAAAAAAGAGTAGTGCCTGTGGAAACAGGGACAGGTTGAGCCATTATTTTGAGTATGAAAAAAAGTTGATGTTTGTGTTTTTCAATTGTAGCTGGGGTATTAGCTCAGTAATAGAACTTGACTAGCATGTGGAGAATCCTTGATTCAATATTCTGACATCAGTAAAAGTAGCATACAATTTTTGATTAACACATAATGATTCTAGGAGCTGGGCAGTTGCTATTTATGTGCTACAAATATGTTCCCTTGCATGAACCTTTGGGCAAGGATACACTCAAACCAGTTCCAAACCACAACAGGTAATAAAAGAATATTTGAAACTAGTGTTTTGGTTCATTAATGATTATGGTATGGAGAGATGGCTAATCACTTAAGAGTACTAGCTGCTTTTGCAGAGGGTATGGTTTTAATTCCCAACACTCACACAACAGCTCACAATTGTCTGTAGCTCCAGGTCCAAAGATCTGATGCCGCCTTGTGGCATGTATGGGTACATGGTGTACTGACATATATGCAGGGGAAAAACACTCATACACACAAAATAAAAAATATTTTTAAAATATTGTGCTTTTCATGATACAATTCACTTTATCAGAGATTTATCACAAGTATTGCTTTTTTCAAAGAACTGCCATTTTGTTTTTACTATGAGATCCTGTTATTTGCAACTATCTATTTGCATGAATTCTATGAGCTTGTTTTTTAAAATAATCATTTCATTGCAGATCAGGGTAAGGAAGAACTGCTTTGAAATAAATTTTGGAGTTGTTGAGGATCACACAAGCAGTGTCTGGATGGCAACACTAATTTAAGTGAATGTGGACATCTGATTAGTACTTCCTAGGGGAGCCTAGCTTTATTTGTCCTATTCTTAGAGGTGATACTGAGGCAGACACACACATATCCAAATTTCCTTTAGCTGGATAACATTTTGATATTTCACATGCTCTAAATGTCTCCTTTTGGGAAACCTGACTTCATACCATGGTTTCTGAATTCTTGTTCTATCTGGTAACACATATCTACTCGATTTCCTATCTCTGAGTCATCTGTGACTGACAAGTTTCCCACGACTCTAACATATGTGGACTTAGGACATGGATTAGGACATAACATTCATAGTCATCTAATATAATAGATATTATAATAGTTATTTTAATAGATCACAGTAAATGTATTCCATTTCTTACATATCAATAAAGTATGCACATACTTTGCTTCTCTTACTTTAGAATAAGCTTGGTCCTATTATAAGCAAGCTCAATATTTTATGAGCACATATTAATCGCATGTAAAAATCAGTTTCACAATGGCATTTTCATTCATTTATATAATGCATATTGGTCATATTACACTCCATTACTTTCTCTTGTCCTTCCACTTCTCTCATATCCCCTTTTCTCCTCCAAGATACTTTCCATTTCTACTATTACAGATTGGATAAGGGGGATTTCAAGAGGCCCAACCCATCCCTGAGAATTAATAGACAAATTAACAGTAGTTAAGGGAGAGTGGCTCATGAGTCCACAACTCTTCCAAAGGGTCTCTGGGCAATTGACAGTTACTAAGAGAAGGAGAGACATTTTGTTCTAGGTGTAGCCATTGGAAATATACTCATACACTTATATGGAAACTCTCAATCGTTTGCCTATAAGAAGCCTTAATGAAATTTATAGAATCACATCTGAAAACATTTTTATATATTTTAAAATCTTTGTAAATGTTCTCTACAAGGAAGTATTTGTTTGCATATGAGTCCATTATACATCAGAAAAATATGTATAATGACAATCTACACTCAGAAATGAACCTTCCTAGCATGTGATAGAAAATTTAGTGTTAATTTTGGATACACTGAAACTTGTCTAAGTGACACATCTTTTAATAAATATCTCATTCTTAAGGTTAAGTAGATTCTGTGTAGGAGGCAGAATAATAGAATTTTAATTAAGTATGTGCCTACTTTATTGATACATAAGAAATGGAATATATTTACTGTGTTCTATTATACTAATTTATATGCTTAGAAATAAAGCTATCATTTTATTATTGTTCCACTATTTAATTATGTTATTATTCTGTCTTTATTAGTCATTTGAAAATATTTCGATTGTACTGAGCATAGATGGAAAAGTTGTTTTTGTATCCCAGAATGAGTCACCTCTTCTTGGCCACTGTTCAGTATGTTCTTGCAGCTTTTGGGAAAATGGGTCATTCTGGATTATTGTTCATGAGTTATTTCTTTTTAGCCTCATATAACTCATTGGTGTCCAGCTATGACTCTGTTGCATCATCATCTCCACTAGTTTCAGTGTTAAGTCAACAAAAAAAATCTGGGATTCCTTTAAAGTCTCTTACTCTTCCCTGTGCCATATCCACATCTCTGATGTGTGTCTAAGATGAAGTATCTGGCAGAAAAGTAAAACATGCTTCTTCTTAAGAGTCTCAGAAGATGGCATTGAGCAGGGTAAATTCCTTTCTTCTTTTGGAATGACTGAGTGCCTGTGCTTGCATGCTTGATTTAAAGCAATGCCTTGTCATTGTCAGGTGAGTATTTAACATCTGACCTAATCTCTAGTCCTCTGAATTCTTTTTATATTAATTCCCCCTTTCTTCTACCAATGGAATAATAGGTAATACCTCTGGGTATTTTATATTTCACATCAAATGTGTTGAATTTTTAATTTCTAACTATTCGTAAATTTAAAAACTCCTTTAAAAATTAACATACAAAATAATTGGGTTCCACAATGGCTTTCTTCTTTCTTCAAATAGGGGGAACGCGGGAAGGGGATCGTGGAGACTGGCAGGGGATAGATTGAACAGAACTTTACTCACTGTAGTAATACACATAGAATTTAGGCCAAGTACACTGGAAAGCAGAGGGGGAATATAATCTGGACTGCAATCACTAGGCTGCTTTGTAAGTGGAACACGAAGTATAAAGAAACAAGAAGGGAGGTAACCAGATGTGAATGGCAGGAATCTGGACTAATTGTAGTCAGAAGGATGGAAACTCCAGGATTTGGGATAAAGGGATACCAGCAAATTAGAGCATTGGAAACTGGGTCGTGTTTGCAGCCTAGGTAAAGAGTTCTGTTTGGCCTGTGGACCATGTTTCTATTGTGATGGCATAGTAGATCACATAGTAGATTCAATTTTAGGATAAACCACTTCTCTATATTGAAGACAGTGAGGAAAGTTGTATAGAGGAGAAAACTGAAGGAAGCTGTCTGATTTGATTGACTCATTCATTCTTCCTTCATACTAACCCTCTGGGATCTGAGTTCTATCATCTGCCACAAGAATGTAGACTTGAAAGATATAGGGCTCAGCCCCAATATCTGTTTTCTCTACTGAGAAAGAGAAAAATCTTGCTTGGCCCACCCACTAGTTTCCATCAGGGCACCAAGAATTCTATTTGTGTTTTCCTACAGTTTTTCTCTCTGGGCCCCTAGGATATTGTTTCTATACCAGTTCATAGCCTGGCAGTGGTCGTGCGATATTTTGGAAAACAAATATCAAGAGAACAAAGATGGCAGTCAGAGGAGACTTTATACTATGCTGGTATAAAATAGCTAGCAGTGAACTGGAATAAAAGTGAAATTCCTAGATCTACTAGTGTTGGGCTAAACCACTGTATGTGTACACCTTATTTACATACCTGTATACCCAGTGTCTTTCTCAAACTGACATGACATTAGGATTAGTCGTAACTTGAATATGAAATGCATGCTATAAATGACAAGTTTTTCTAGCATATAGATACATTTAATTGCCAATCAGGGGGCTCGGAGAAGGTGTAATTCTACTCTGTACAAAGCTGTAGGTTTAATTCTCAGAGATGCCAAAATGATAACTAATATGCTAATTTTTGCAGGCACAACTTGTTAAGATTCACACAGATGTTATAGTTATTGACTCAGATGATTACAACACTATAAAATACCGCAGATAAGTATCAGGGCTGTAAATAATGTAGAGCTGAAACATTTTTTTTGCTAAGTAAAGCCAAAATAAGAAATATTAGCTAAGAATTTTAATGAATCTAAAAATGACCAATATATTGTTTTGAAACTACCTTATCATTTAATATAATTTATTGGTTTCCAGCAATATAAACACAGATGAATGACTTTTTACTGTTAATTTTTAAAATACTCAAATTATATTTAAAACTACAGACTTTCCTTGCTTATCTGCCTATCTCTCTCACTTTTTTTATTTTCTAAGTTTTTTTTATTTACATTCCAAATGATTTGCACTTTCTGGTCTTCTATATCTCTGAAAGTCACATAAGGCCCCTTCCTTCCTTCTGTTCCCCATTCAACCTCCTCTAGCTTCTCTGTCTTGGTATTCCCATTCATCCAGTCTTTCCAGGCCAGGGGTCTCTCCTTTCATCTTCTTGGAAATCTATTGATGTGGGAATTGCATCTTGGGTATTCTGAGATTCTGGGTTAATATCCCCTTATCAGTGATTGCATACCATGTGTGTTCTTTTGTGATTGGGTTACCACACTAATGATGATATTTTTCAGTTCTAAGCATTTGCCTAAGAATTTCGTGAATTCATTGTTTTTAATTGCAGTGTAGTATTCCATTGTGTAAATATACCACATCTTCTGAATAGATTCCTCCCTTGAGGGACATCAGGGTTCTTTCCAGCTTCTGCCTATTATAAATGAGGCTGCTAAGAACATAGTGGAGCATTGGTCTTTATTGCATTTAGGGGAAGCCTTTGGGTATATGTCCAGAAGTGGTATAGCAGGATTCTCGAGGGAGTGTCTTGCCCAGGTTTCTGAGGAACCACCAGACTGATTTCCAGAGTGGTTGTACCAGCTTGCAATCCCACCAGCAATGGAGGAGTGTTCCTCTTTCTCCACATCCTCACCAACATATGCTCTCTCCTGTGTTTTTGATCTTAGACATTCTGACTGGTGTGAGATGGATTCTCAGGGCTGTTTTGATTTGCATTTTTCTAATGACTAAGGATATTGAACATCTCTTTAGGTGTTTCTCAGCCATTAGATATTCTTCAGGTGAGAACTCTTTGTTTCGCTCTGTACCCCAATTTTAATAGGGTTACATGGCTCTCTGGAGTCTCTTGAGTTCTTTGTATATATTGGATATTAGCCCTCTGTCAGATGTAGGGTTGGTAAAGATCATTTCCCAGTTTGTTGGTTGCCGCTTTGTCCTTTTGACAGTGTCCTTTGCCTGACAGAAACTTCGTAATTTTATGAGGTCCCATTTGTCAATTCTTGCTCTTAGAGCATAAACTATTGGAGTTCTGTTCAGGAAATTCTCCCCTGTGCCCATATGTTCAAGGCTCTTCCCTAGTTTCCTTTCTATTAGTTTCAGTGTGTCAGGTTTTATGTGGAGGTCCTTGGTCCACTTGGAATTGAGCTTAGTGCAAGGAGATAAGAATGTACCAATTTGCATTCTTCTGCATGTTGACCTCCAGTTGAACCAGCACCATTTGTTGAAAAGGCCATCTTTTTTCCACTGGATGGTTTTAGCTCCTTTGTCAAAGATCAAGTGACCATAGGAGTGTGGATTCATTTCTGGGTCTTCAATTCTGTTCCATTGATCTACATGCCTGTCACTGTACCAATACCATGCAGTTTTTAACACTATTGCTCTGTAGTACAGCTTGAGGTCCAAGATACTGATTCCCCAGAAGATCTTTTACTCTTGAGAATAGTTTTAGCTATCTTGGGTTTTCTGTTATTCCAGATGAATTTTTGAATTGCTCTTTCTAACTCTATGAAGAACTGCTTTGGGATTTTGATGGGGATTGCATTGAATCTGTATATTGCTTTTGGCAAGATGGTCATTTTTGTAATATTAATCGTGGTAATCCATGAGCACGGAAGATTATTCCATCTTCTGAGGTCTTCTTCAATTTCTTTCTTCAGAGACTTGAAGATACAGATCTTTCACTTGTTTGGTTAGAGTCACACCAAGATACTTTATATGGTTTGTGGCTATCGTGAAGGGTATAATTTCTCTTACTTGTTCCTCAGCCTGCTAATCCTTTGAGTATAGGAAGACTGCTGATTTGGTTTTATATTCGGCCACATTGCTGAAGTTGTTTATCAGCTGTAAGAGTTCTCTGGTGGAGTTCTTTGGGTCGCTTAAATATACTAACCTATCGTCTGCAATTAGTGATAGTTTGAAGTCTTCCTTTCCAATTTGGATCCCTTTGACATCCTTTGGTTGTCTAATTGCTCTAGGTAGAACTTCAAGTAATATATTGAAAAGATATGGGGAGAGAGAGGGCAGCCTTGTCTAGTCCCAGATTTTAGTGGGATTTCTTCAAGTTTCTCCCCATTTAGATTGATGTTGGCTACCACTTTGCTGTAAATTGCTTTTACTATGTGTAGATATGGACCTCGAATTCCTCATCTTTCCAAGAACTTTAACATGAAAGGATGCTGAATTTTGTCATATGCTTTCTATGCATCTAACAAAATGATCATGTGGTTTTTTTCTTTGAGATTGTTTATGTAATGGATTACATTGAGGGGTTTCCTTATTTTGAACCATCCCTACATCCCTGGGATGAAGCCTACTCGATCGTGGTGAATTATTCTTTTGATTATCTATCTATCTATCATCTATCTATCTATCTATCTATCTATCTATCTATCTATCTATCATCTATCTATCTATCTATCTATCTATCTATCTATCTATCTATCTATCTATCTATCATCTATCTATCTATCTATCTATCTATCTATCTATCTATCATCTATCTATCTATCTATCTATCTATCTATCTATCTATCTATCTATCTATCATCTATCTCTATCTATCTATCATCTATCTATCTATCTATCTATCTATCTATCTATCTATCTATCTATCTATCTATCTATCTCTGTCTCTCTATCTATCTATCTATCTATCTATCTATCTATCTATCTATCTATCTATCTATCATCTATCTATCTATCTATCTATCTATCTATCTCTATCTATCTATCATCTATCTATCTATCTATCTATCTATCTATCTATCTATCTATCTATCTATCATCTCTCTATCTATCTATCTATCTATCTATCTATCTATCTATCTATCTATCTATCTATCTATCTATCTATCTATCATCTATCTATCATCTATTATCTATCTATCTATCTATCTATCTATCTATCTATCTATCTATCTATCTATCTATCTATCATCTATCGATCATCTACCTACCATCTGTATGTGTCTTTGCGTACACCACCAACACCACTTCTAGCTTCCAGATCTGTGTATTTTAGTTCATGAAAGGAATCATTTAACTAATGTCTGTTGCATCATTACCTAGATAAGTCTAATAATGAACCTAGAAAAAATGACAGAAAAGAGCATATAATATACATTTGTGATTATGCACCTAATTCTTGGAACCTACATGGCAGAAAGAGAGGCCTGATTCCTGAAAGTATTACTCTGTCCTCCACACCAGTGACATACATTAATGGACACACCCATACACTCTAAATGAATGAATGAATGAATAAATAAATGAATAAATAGTTTTAAAAATAGGACTGTTGAAAGCAGACAAGATAGCTTTTGTTCATGGAGCAAGGAGAATCAGTAGCTCAGAATTATCCTCTGTGACATAACTTGGGATATAAATGCCAAACCTGTTTTAACAAGTAGGGATGAACATTGTTGGTGAATTTAAGACAAAGCACATTTGCCGCAATGATTCATAGTCAAAGTCAGCACCATTCACTATTCTTTGATATAATATTGGCTAAAAGACCTTTCATAATGATTCAGCAGTGACTCATATCCTGCTCCATCCACACAGGACAATGGAGCAAAACATTCACTTGCTGTCAGGTGTAAAGATGTCTAGACAGGCAGTTGTGGCTCCTATAATCCCAGCACTTGGGAGGGTGAGTTCGAGGCCATCCTGGTCTACTGAGTGAGTTCCAGGACAGCCAGGACTATATGGAGAAACCCTGTCTCCAAAAACAATATAAAACAAAACAAAACAAAGATGTCTAGTGCAGGACAAATTTTTTTCTTATGCCTGTCAGTTTGTGTGTGAGAGAGAGTAGAGGGGAAAAGGCAAGGGGGAGGAGGGTAAGGGAGAGTGAAATGGAGAGCAGGAGAGATAGAGAGAGAAGGAGGAGGAGGAGGAGGAGGAGGAGGAGGAGGAGGAGGAGGAGGAAGAGAGAGAAAAGGAGGGAGGGGGGATTACGGCTGTTTTGGAACTCACTATGTAGGACAGGCTGTCCTCAAATTCACCGAAATCTTTCTGCCTCTGCCTCCCAAGTGCTGGGATTACAAGAGTGGGCCACCGCTGTGCAGTCTGCAAGACAATTCTAAAGCTAAAAATTGCCTTAAGCTTTGAAAAGAAACCCAGGCTTGGTTTTAAGACAGTTCTGCCAAGCCAAGTAAATTTAAGGTGAAAGATAGATTAGTGTTTAAAGTACATGGAAGAACCAGAGGTCCCAGGCTACTTACTACCTTCAAAAATCCACGATTGGGAACAGATGGATAAAAAGTAACAATACTGTGCAGCGAAAGCACGAGGTGAATGTGGAGTGTCCTGAGATAGGCGCATAAATTTGTACATTGACAGTCACTGAGTAGAACCATGGGCCTTTATTTCTGTAATATTATTTAGTTAATGTGCATTGTCAATATCGAAAGACTTTCATTTCAATGTCTCATGAGCATGGCAGTTTCTGACATTTTTTTCTTACTGTAAGTAATTGTCATGCTTAGAATAGTCCCTGTGCTTAGCCTGATTTTAAGTTGAACATCTATAAGTGGTTTAAATTGACATTTGACTAAAATATAAGCAACCTTAGAAAAAACAGACATCGTTGGATTCTTTTATTCTTTATTTCTCCTAACTTCTTCTATAGCCTTAATTCTAGAAATTCTAGTGGCCTACACTTCTCCTTTTTCCTACAGTCAAAATACTTAGTTGCATTTCCCATTTAATTTGCCTAAAACATTAAGTAGCACATACTTGGCTTTTTTGTGTTTGAAGCCTAATTTGCATGTTGCAGGAACTCTGAGAAAACCCATCAGAGGCCACTGCCTCTTTGAGGCTTAGAATCCCTGACTATATTTTTAAGGACATGTAGAGGTGTGTGTGTTTGTGTGTGTATGTGTGTGTGTGTGTGTGTAAGGATTTTGTGTTTGTTTTTCAATTATTAAAATATATTGTAAAAATATATTATTAATATATTATTAAAATATATTGTAAAAATATGTTGTACAAAACAGAGGGAGGGAAGGGGGCTTATGGGACTTTCAGGGAGGGAGGAGACAGGAAAGGGGAAATCATTTGGAATGTAAATAAAAAACTAAGAAAATAATATATATACATCTCTATATATATATACATATTGTAAAATATGTCTAAGGTTTGGCGGTCTGCCTGTTTTTCCTATTATGTCTGTCTTATCCCGTCTTGTTAGTGAAATATGTTATCTTCTGTTGGAAAATTAGGTTGAGATTGTAGATGTTCAACCAGCCACCTGGCAAATGCCGTTTGAATTAGCTCAGTTCAGGACATCCTCTCGATCAAGCATAAGCACACACAGAAGAAGTGTAACCAGGAACAGAAGCGCCAGCATGAGGACAAGAACAAGTGCTTCATCTACATCTCTTACACGACCCACACCAGTATCAAGTAGGAGCAACTAGTTATCTGGATGTGGTGCAAAGAAATGGGATGACGTTCAAGGTGGTGGCAAGATTTAATATAAAGATAGTGCTCAGTTTATAATGGTGTGAAATCACAGGTGTTAAATCCAAATTTTGCTCGTTTTCTCTAAATGTTTAGAGATGATGATTTCAGAGAAATAAAAGTAAATATCTCCTCACAGATTCAATCAATCACTAGTCTTATACGTTCCAGAAATCCTGACTAGAAATGTGCAGATTCTTCTTCTTCCTATTGAATTCCTATTATTCACTTGCTTTTTGGGGGGCACATTTTACTATTTTGTTACAATCGGCTCTGTGCTTCCTTCCTTAGCCCCTTCATCTGGACAGGGGTTTGCAATAGATCCAAAATACTTTCAAGAGCCCCAGGACATGGAATTTGAAGTAGGTCCAGAATTCCTCCTTAATGACAGTCAAGAACAACAGGCCTCTCCAGAACAAGGAAACTGCGCTGAAGATGATGTAAAGAAATCCTTAGAAGAAGCAAAGATCTCCAGTCCTAAAGAATGTGTAATTGATGAAGATTCTGCACGCCATGATGCTTCTTCAGATGATGATTGCTGTGTAATAATAGAAGATACTGAAAACAAGAAAGACCCTAAGGTCCACGAACAAGGACATCAAAAGGCACCTGAGTCTGTCCCATCATGTCCAACCAAACCATTAAAGGCTGTACACACAGAGGCTGTGGTGGACCCCATAGTATGCACAGATTTGCTGGTCCATTATGCTGAGTTATATCTGAAAATCTTTCAAAATGCACCTTTTTGAACCTCTAACATTGGCAAGCTTAAACTCACTTAGTTTATACTTTCTAATATAATAGTTTTTCAAGTATACAAGAATGTTTTGTGCTTCAGTAAATATTTGAAGTAAGTAAGAAATTGAGCTGCTATGAAAATACTGTATTTCTACTGGTCCTGATTTTCCTCATTTGTGGACAAATGCTAACCATCTCAAGAGAGGAAAGCTTTTCTCAAAACTTATACCAACTGTCCACTCAACAAACAGCAGCACAGACTAAGATGTTTTCCTCCTCAGGGCTGCATCTCTTCTATCCTTGTTGTTATGTATTTGCATAATTGTTTTTTAAAAGATAGGATTCTTGAATGTATAGGATGATCAAGCAAGGAAATGAGCTTGTATCAGTTATGCAAAATTGTTTGTATCTCTTACTGATCCAAAAAAGCAGATACTCCATACCTGATACCCAAAGAAATCTTCATACAATGAAAATATAAAAGATAGATGTTTCAGTTTAGCCCCCGCAGTGTGACAATGGCAAAATCCTGAGCCGTGGTACTTTTGTATTTGAAAAGGCCTTCTTGCTTTGCAGGGATGTTTTTAAGGAAAAGCATGGACTACCAGAAGACCTTTGTAATTTTGTGTCCTTGCAAATTCAGAAAAGGAGAACATATCGATTCCAGCATCCACTTTTGCGGGAAAGGGTCTCCCAAATCTGTGGTCCACGAGTAAAGACACAGGTCTATGATTTGCGTATTAGCAGATCCTTGTATAATGAATCATCTTCTTACACAGATACTGAAGAGGAGGTATGGACAGTTCATTTAACCTTTATAACTGAAAGGACATTTCATTTTCATAAGAAGTTGGATTGCTTGGTTTACTTGGCTTATCCTACTCCATATGGTACAGTTGAGTTGCCCCGGAAAGTGAAAAATATCTGTGCAAGGTAGACCTGAATACAGACTAGATGATATACATGCTTGTGTGGGTGTTCTAGATTCTTAGAAGTCTGTAACCGAGGGCATGTTTGTGAATAGTGTGCTAGAAAGCAGTCAGTAGTTCCTATAGCCCTGTATGCAGAGACCAGACTTTCATTATTTTTTAATTAATTTGAATGTTATGTTCTATTCTTAAGGGTGGTGCTGCTTTTCAAGACATCAAATTACTTTTATGTTTATTTTTTGATGCATCAATAACTGCAGGAAAGGGAACGAGAACAATGTGAATATGAGTTGGCCCAGCGTATTGAGATGCTTCGAAACTTGCCATATGAACGACCAGGGCAGCGACAAACTGGAAAAAGACCTCGTGTATATAGTCCACGAGAGCAGGTACAGAAGTGGTCTGAGCCTGAGATGTCAAGAAGGAGGTTTATGGCATACCTGTATCATTTTACAATAACCATGTTGGTTTGTACAGGTGGTGACTGTTATAGATGACTTGGAGCCACGTGCCATGGATACTTTTGGAAATGACAACCCTGATCATTCTGGAAATGAGACACATAGGTAAGAATCAGAATGAGTGGGAAGAAGGGTGGAGGCTACTGCTTTTCCCCTTGTTCCTGACTGTATAGTGCCTATCTGAGTGCCTACTGATAGAATAGGAGGATCGTTCAAACAGAAAGCCTAGACAAGACAGCCTCAAAACTAGAGAAAAATATAAACCTTGAAATCATTTGGCTTCATTGCTCATGTTCAGATTCTCAGCACAAGATGTTCGTAGAGAAGACTTAATTGACCACAGCTGAGTAACTCCGCAGTTTCATGTCCATTCTTTAACTTTCTGAAATGAAGGCATTGGCTGTGCAAATCAGGGAGGTACATGTAAGATGTTTGTTGCATGATGAGAAGAGCCAATAATATATAAACCCGGATCAGATTATATGTAGCATGGAGAATTTCTCATGAGCCATCATACTTTGACTTACATCACTGCTTGAAATTTCTTCTCTTACAGGCAACAGGATAATCCTGTTGATCATGCTTCTTCACTTCTGCATCACTTATCAAGATCATGGCAAGAAATGACAGCATCACATCAAACATCATCAGCATCTAAGTACCCATCGGCAGCTTCATGTCAAACATTGGCAGCATCATGTCAATCATCTCCATCATCATGTCAAGCATCTTCACTATCACGTCAAGCATCTGCACCATCTCATGAAGCATATGCACCATCATGTCAAGCATTGGCTGTGTCAAATCAAGCATCTGCACCATGAAATGAAGCATATGCACCATCACGTCAGGCATTGGCTGTGTCAAGTCAAGCATCTGCACCATGAAATGAAGCATATGCACCATCATATCAAGCATTGGCTGTGTCACGTCAAACATCTGCACCATCACAAGAAGCATATGCACCATCATGTCAAGCATCGGCTGTGTCAAGTCAGGCATCTGCACCATCATGTCAAGAATTGGCTGTGTCACACCGAACATGGGCAGCTTCATATCAAGCATTGTTGTCACAAAAAGTATTGGCAGCATCACGTCAACCATCAACAAATCTCATGTAGGTGCTTCTCAATCATTTGAAAATTTTGACTAAAAAATACCTGGCCTGGAATCCTCAGAAAAATTTATGCAGCTATAGAATAATGCCATGGGCCCTGTCTCAGAGCATCATCATTTAGTAAAGTTCCATTCTTGGGTTTACAGCCAAAGAGAGAATCAGTATTATACAATTGAGATATTCTATACCTTTTTTATTTTGAATTTAGAATGATTCTGGGCCACTTCTTCATAAGGGTAACACCCAAGACATATAGTCTGTGTTTGCAATGTAGGCTTGAAGCATTATCAGTTTGAGGAAGTTTCACATGTAGAACTAACTACTGAGTAAAACCATTGTCTACTGGGATCTGTATATAACTGAGTTAGATGGGTGGTTCTTAAGTAAAATCCTACTTTCTGTATTCCCCACCACAGATTACCTAATGAAAGTACTCTAGCCAAGCATTTAAGTTTATCACTTTCCTCTTCCCCTTCTTTTTTTTTCAGAATGCCTCTTCTGACAACCAAAGTGAGAACACGCCACGCTTTCCGCCCCCAGGACAAGATTACATTGGTTGCTATGGGGTTGAAGAGGACACCACTCCTTGCCCATGAGGGGAAGCTGAAGCTGAAGACAGACCTCCATGGTCTGTGTGGGAAAGGGACATGCAAAATGGGCAGAGTCCCTTGATGGGAGAGGTTGGGTGGGTTATATTTCTCTTCTTGCAAATTAAGTTTGTAGTTATTCTTAAGCATAGTGAGTTTGTTGGAAATTGTGCTGCAGCAGTAGACTGTTACATCTAACTTGGTGTGTGATAGCAAGAATTACCTGGCCCTTGCTTGCCCAACACTACTTTGTGTATATGTATATCCATATGTGCTTTCCTTTTGGCAAGCTGACTTTAGTGGAAGAATGTCAGGGTCCTATATATTTTTCTTGACAAAATTAAAGATACCACAGAACTATGCAATGCAGGGTGGAAAAGCAGTTCTATCATGCGCTGTCCCCAAATTCTGGTGCCTCGTTTTGTTTTGCTGGTGGTGGTGGTGGTTTGCTTTTTTTTTTTTTTTTTTGATTTATTTCTACCTCTCCTCTGTAACCCCATGATACTTCATAACCTATGTTAAATGGGTATCCAATTGTGAAAAAATAATATCTGTTCAAAATGGTGTACATCTTTACTTAATAAACACTACACTTTACTACAGGTGTTGTGTTTGGGTGGTTGACTTTGATATCCTAGGAATATGACTGACTTGGTGAACCATGCTTATGTCCCAATGAAGAGTCCATGTTCTTGAGCTAAACATAGCAGGCAATACACTTTCCTAGCATATCATCCTTTTTTACCACACATACAAATATCAATGGCTGCTACTCTTGTGTGTGGCTATGAGTATAGGCACTCTGCTGAGTGGAGCCTTTTTTTTGGTTGGTTTGTTTTTATGTGTGCTGTCTCCACCATACTTTTAAAGTAAACATACCAAGGAAACAACCAAGAGTAGTCTGACATGCCTACAGGCATAGAGTTTGTATTAGAAAAGTAATGTTTCTGTGCTCCCTAAATCACTGGGATCCTTAACCTCCAATGGAGATGAGGTCTTGGAGAGGTGATTATGGTTCTGAGAATAGGAATATGCCAGTGGCATTTGATAGCTACTTAACCACCCTGGTACCAGAGTGACTTAAGAGTTCCCTTTGGCTTCCTAGACATCACTTATAGTTCTCACAATCACAGGTAACACTCTGCGATTGGAAAGTGACTTTAGTACTTTGGTCTTCTGCTGCAGAATAGGACAGGGGAGAACACTTTACTCACAAAGTACAGGACTACTGAACGCTGCAGTCAGATTGAACAAGTCTCAGGGAGAGGCATTGGGAATCCCAGGAGCCCAGAGGCCACCTGTGGGGATGACTGTTTTACTTCACTGTTTAGATTGTGACTGTTCTTGATGGTAACCTCCTCAAGCAGCCCTGGGACATCTGAGCACAGTTGCCCTTACATTGTTAGGTTGTTGGGTAAATGCTGAGACATGTTGAGTTTCTTGGTTTGGCTATTTCCCTAGCTTCATTTTTTTTAATTTTATTTTATTTTCTAAGTTTTTTTATTTACATTCAAAATCATTTCCCCTTTCCCATTTCCTCCCTCCCCAAAAGTCCCATAAGCCCCCTTCCCTGTCTCTTTTCCCCATTCAACCCCCTCTCGCTTCTCTGTCCTGGCATTCCCCTACATCCATTCTTTCCAGCACCAGGGGTCTCTCCTTTCATCTTCTTGGAAATTTATTGATATGCGAACTGTATCTAGGGTATTCCAAGTTTCTGGGTAATATCCCCTTATCAGTGACTGCATAACATGTGTGTTCCTTTGTGATTGGGTTACCTCACTAAGGATATTATTTTCAAGTTCTGACCATTTGCCTAGGAATTTCGTGAATTCATTGTTTTTAATTGCAGAGTAGTATTCCATTGTTTAAATATACCACATCTTCTTAACCCATTCCTCCGTTGAGGGACATCTGGGTTCTTTCCAGCTTTTGGCTATTATAAATAAGTCTGCTATGAACATAGTGGAGCGTGTGTCCTTATTGCATGCAGGTAAAGTCTCTGGGTATATGCCCAGGAGTGGTATAGCCAGATCCTCCGGGAGTGTCATGACCATTTTTCTGAGGAACCTCCAGACTGCTTTCCAGAATGGTTGTACCAGCTGCAATCCCACCAGCAGTGTGTTCCTCTTTCTCCACATCCTCGCCAACAACTGCTATCTCCTGTGTTTTTGATTTAGCCATTCTGACTGGTGTGTGGTGGAATCTCAGGGTTGTTTTCATTTGCATTTCACTAATAACTAAAGGTGATGAACATCTCTTTAGGTGCTTCTGAGCATTAGATTTTCTGTTAATCCTCCAGGCTTCCGCCTGATACTTGGTACTGTGGCGGTGTGGGCGCCTTCAGTATGGCTCATTGCTGTCTTATCTAGGGTTGGAAAGGGCAGATGCCATATGTCTTCACCACCATCTTTGGACTGCCATGTGGCTGGCAACTGTCTTTGTTGGAGGGGATGAATGTCCTATGGTTTCACTACTATCTTGGTTAAGAGCAAGCCTGTGGGTATAGTATGGGCCAACCAGGGAGACAACAGGTCTCTAAAGATACATTTAAATTTTGATAGGATTTTTTATGTTAATTACTTTCTGTATTAAAAAATGAGGTTTATAAGAGATAGGATTTAAAAGCAATGCATGTTTAATGAGATATTAAAATGGAACTTCCATGCATTCATATACGAGAGCACACTTTGCTGGTAGTCAAACTTTGTAACCTAAGTATCACTTAGATGGTATTGATTTTTGAGACAATAGTTGTTTTGACTTTTGAAGATTGGTTTTGCCTTATACAGATTATGCATGTATCCTCTGTCTTCACTCTTGAAATAACAAAGGTCCTTCATTATAACATTACAAGAGCCCACAGTTGATAGAAGTTAAACTTTTTAAAAAGGAAATTTTGGAGTTCTAAAGAAAAATTTTAAAACCTGGATATTTGTAAGGACCAGCTTTTAAAATATTTAAGTTTATGATGTTCAGACATTTTAAATTTATAAGATACTTTACTATAATGTCTTTATTAATGTGTAGTCTTTAGAAATAAATACAAGATTAAACGTTAGATCTAAACATATGAGCACCAAATATCAAAGAACACCTTCATAGGGGTAGCCTAAGCTAGCCTGCATGTTTGCATTACAATTCATAACAATGGCAAAATTGCAGTTGTGAAGTAGCAACCAGAAAGATTTTGTGGTTGGAGGATGGCCACAACATGGGAAACTGTTGAAGGGTTGGAGCATTGGAAAAGTCCTAATAGCCCAGACGCATGCTGTGTGTTTTCATCTTGGAAACAACGTCATCACTACACAGTGGTAGTTCCAAAGTAATGCTTGACTTGCAAAGAAAGTTTGAAGAAATTATTAGAAAATGAAATAGAGCCAACACTGGTATCCTGAGAAAGAAAAAACTATTAAAGTTATGAAATAAGTTTTTCACATTTGAGAGTGGTTCCTGGATAAGCAAGTATAGAATATGTAAAATCTTATATTAGTAAAACTAAGTCAAAACATTGGGACTCCTAGAAGATTTATTGTGTGCAATGTGTAGAAGCAGAAAACTAGCAGAAATGCTGAGTTAAGTGTTAACTTGACTCCTTCTGGCCTCTGCCTGGCAGCTTTCCCATGCCATTTATCATTAGAGCTTCACAAGTAAATCAAAGTATCTGGCCTCAGAGCTCTGAGCTCTGAGGTATAATAAGTTAAAAGGTAAAGTTTAGATGATAATAATGATAAGTTTGCAATTATTATTACTTTGGATATAGGCCTGGGAATAGGGAAGCTTGGAACCTTGGAGAACAATTGTAATTCTTGATTCTTTGTAGGTTGTGGTTATTCTTTAGAATTTGATTTGGCAGTGATTATAAAATGTCTTTTTATCTGCTTTTGGCTTATCAATAAAAGACTGGGGCAAGAAAGAGCCAAGAGAGTGAGAGGGAGAGCGAGAGAGGAGTATGTGAGGTGAATATGGAGAGCAAATGAGGGGGGAAGAGAAAGAGAGAGAGAGAGAGAGAGAGAGAGAGAGAGAGAGAGAGAGAGAGAGAGAGAGAGAGAGAGAGAGAGAGAGAGAGAGAGAGAGAGGAATGAGAAAAATTTGTGAAGAGTGAGTGGAGAGAGAATGTGAAGAGTGAGTCAAGAGAGAACGTGAGGTGCGGATGGAGAATGTGTTTGTGAGTGAAAGGAGAGTGCCTATGGTGTATATGTGAGATTTGTGTGAGATGTGTGTGAAGAGTGCGCAGAGTGAAAGGAGAACACGCCGAGATGTGTTTGAGTGTTGGAATTCAAGAAAACAGAGTGCGCAGGAGAATGCAGAGTGTGTGACATCTCAAGCTGTGAGCAAACGAGTGAGAAAGAGCAGAGACTGAGAGAGAAAAGAAACTTTAAGACTCGAAAAATTTTCTGTCGGCTTTGACCACAAAAAGTAGATTGTGTATATTTATTATGCACCTTCCAGATATTCCTGCTTCCATTTGAGAACTCCTATCCTCCTATCCTTCCTGCCTGGAAGGCTCCTATCCCAGGCTGCTCCTAGGTTCCTATGCCTGTGTTTTCTGGGTGTGTCCCTCTGAGCAGCAGTTGCAGCTTTGCCTGTGCTCAAAGGCTTGTCTACACTCCTTCTATCCATACCCAAAGTCGTCCCAGAGAGAACTGGTCTCTCAGAAGTACTGACACACAGCCTTGCAGATTGGACAAGTCACAGTCAGGGACAGCAAGAACAGCTAACACCAGAGCTATCCATATGGCAAAAGGCAAGGGCAAGAACATAAGCAAGAGTAACCAAGGCTACTTGGCATCATCAGAACCCAGTTCTCCCACCACAGCGAGCCCTGGATACCTCAACACAACAGAAAAACAAGACTGATTTAAAATTACATCTCATGATGATGATAGAAGACTATAGGAAGGACATAAATAACTCCCTTAAAGAAATACATGAGAACACAGGTAAACAGGTAGAAGTCCTCAAAGAGGAAACACAAAAAAACCCTTAAAGAATTATAGGAAAATACAACCAAAAAGATTAAGGAAGTGAATAAAACCATTCAAGATCTAAAAATGGAAATAGAAACAATAAAGAAATCACAAACGGAGACAAACCAGGAGACAGAAAACCTAAGAAAGAGATCACGAGTCATAGACACATACATCATCAACAGAATACAAGAGGTAGAAGAGAGAATCTCAGGTACAGAAGATACCATAGAAAACATTGACACAACAGTCAAAGAAAATGCAAAATGCAAAAAACTCCTGAGCCAAAACATCCAGGAAATCCAGGACACAATGAAAAGACCAAACCTAAGGATAATAGGTATAGAAGAAAGTGAAGATTCCCAACTTAAAGGGCCAGTAAATATCTTCAACCAAATTATAGAAGAAAACTTCCCTATCCTAAAGAAAGACATGCCCATCAACATACAAGAAGCCTACAGAATTCCAAAGAGACTGGACCAGAAAAGAAATTCTTCCCATCACATAACAATCAAAACACCAAATGAGCAAAAGAAAACCTTTTAAAAGGAGTAAAGGAAAAAGGTCAAGTAACATATAAAGACAGACCTATCAGAATTACACCCGACTTCTTACAAGAGACGATGAAAGCTAGAAGATCCTGGGCAGATCTCATACAGATCCTAAGAGAATACAAATGCCATCCCAGGCTACTATACCCAGAAAAACTCTCAATTACGATAGATGGAAAACCCAATGTGTTCCATGATAAAACCAACTTTACACATTATCTTTCCACAAATCCAGTCCTACAAAGGATAATGAATGGAAAACTCCAACACAAGGAGGGAAACTACACCATAGAAAAATCAGGAATCTTCTTTCAACAAACCCAAAAGAAACCAAAATATCAGGAAGAAACAATCACTATTCCTTAATATCTCATAACATCAATCGACCCAATTTTCCGATAAAAAGATAAAGACTAACAGACTGGACATGTAAACAGGAGCCAGCATTTTGCTGCATATAGGAAATGCACCTCAGCGTCAAAGACAAACACTAGCTCAGAGTAAAGTGATTGAAAACAATTTTCCAAGCAAATGTTCCCAGGAAACAAGCTGGAGTAGCCATTCTAACATTGAATAAAATCGACTTCCAAACAAAAGTCATCAAAAAAACATAAGGAAGGACACTTCACACTCATCAAAGGAAAAAAAATCTAACAAGAAGGACTCAATTCTGAACATCTATGCTCCAAATTCAAGGATGCCCACATTCATGACAGAAACTTTACTAACGTTCGAAGCACTCATTGCACCACACACAATCATAGTGGGAGACTCCAACACCTTGCTCTCATCAACAGACAGATCATGGAAACAGAAAGTAAACAGAGACACAGTGAAACTAGCAGAAGTTATGAACCAAATGGTTTTAACAGATATCTATAGAACATTTCATTCTAAATCAAAAGAATATACATCCTTCTTTAACTTTTTTCAGAGACTATACTTGTCGCAGCAGATTTTCATGTGGCAGGGATCACTTGTGGACTGCCAACTGCTGAGCTCTAGACTTTGCTGAAAGCTGATGTAAACCTGTTCAGCTTATGTGATTACTTTCTGTCTTAAGCTGGCCCAGCTAACCAGTTGTTTCTGATAAATGTCCCATTACCCAGACTTTGACTAACATTTCAGACCTCCTAGGCCCTGACAATGATGCCCTATTTTCAGCTTTAAGTGGATACAGAAGATAGAATTTTGTTTCTTGCCCCACTGACAGCATAAAGGGCTAAGTCAAAAGGAAATTCCCTGACATAGGGGATAACACTTGCTAATTTTCTTTAAGAAAACATTGAAAGATAATTTCCCCCAAACTACACAACTTTGAAAGTCTTAGTATACTATTTCTGGGTATTTTGTTTGGGAGGAACAGGACTATAGTTGTGTTAATTTGAAAACCCCAGAATCTGAAAGATTTCATTCCTCTACCCATGTTCCCTGTTTTCTGAGTCCTCTGGAGCAAGCAGAATTTTCCTGAGCAGCCTGCTATACTCGGCGGACCTCCATTCTACTGGCACCTCTACTCCTACCATCTTCAGACCCGATACTATTGATCTATACAGATCCAGAACCATACAACCCAAGGATACCCATCCACTGATACCCACTACAACAGGAACATTCAGGAACCAAAGACATCCATATGGCTAAAGGTTGTCTAGTGAACACAATCAACAAAAGTCAGGGCAATATGTCACCTCCAAAGCACTGGTATCCTTCTACAGCAAGCCCTGGACAACACAACTGAAGGACAAGAAAATTACCTTAAATACGATCTTATAAAGATGACAGAGGCCTTTAAAGAGGAAATTAATAAATCCCTTAAAGAAATACAGGAAAATACAATAAAAAATTTATAGGTCTTTAACGAGGAAACAAATTAATCCCTTAAAGATATACAGGAAAATATAATTAAACTAGTGAAGGAATGAATAAAGCTGTGCAAGATCTGAAATTGGAAATAGACGCAATAAAGAAAACACACGTGGATGGAATTCTGGAGATGGAAAACCTGGGGAAGAGAACTGGAAAAACAGATGCAAGCATCACCAATAGAGTACAGGAGATTGAAGAGAGAATATCAGGCATAGAAGATACAATAGAAGAAATTGATCTAATAGTCATAAAACATCCAGGAAATTTGGAATATGATATAAAGATCTAACCTAAGAATGATAGGAATAGAAGGTGAAGAATCTCAGCTCCAAGGCCCACAAAATATTCTCAACAGAATCATATGAGAAGACTTTCCCAACTGAAAGAAAATGATGTCTCCCTCTCTCTCTCTCTCTCTCTCTCTCTCTCTCTCTCTCTCTCTCTCTCTCTCTCTCTCTCTCTCTCTCCATATATATATATATGTATATATATATAAAATTCCCAGTAGTCCCCAGGCCTATGATCCATTGCATCACAGGCTTGTCTATGGCAGGAATTCAGAAGACCACCCAAAATCCCCTTGGGAAAATGAAGTCTTCCCAAACCTATGGAAAGCTGACTTCTGTTGCTTTTAATTCATGGAAGAGTGGGTCTTCCTCCAAAAATGTAAAGACTTTGTCTCCAGTATGCAGGGGCACAGCACCAATTACAACATCCGCGCTCAAGAAGACACAGTTTTTGATCCAGCCATAGTCATTCCCGCAACTCGTCACTGTGCCCCTTACAACTTTTTGTTTGGTTCACCTGTGAATAGGGGACACCACAGGTGCCATGAATTAGTCTCCAAAGCAAATGCCCACTCCAAATACTCCTCCCCTGGGATGATACAGTTCAGTCCATATCCTTCTACTAACAATGCTTCTGATTTGCGGAGCACATGGGGAGGACTGGAAGAACTATGGGGCTTCTCTCTGAAGAATTCTTAAGGCAGAATGTCAAGGTACAGTCTTGGCTTTGCCATGCTCTTCACAGGAGGATCCCAGTGAAGAGCCTGAGCAGAGACCCAGAGAGCCTTGGTTATAACTCCAGTGTCCTTCCCTGATGGTCTGCACAACCCCAAGTAAATTTCTTAGTGTCTATGTCCACATTTGCAATCAGTGTCTCCTGATTTCTCTTGTGCACATTAACCAGCACATACATGATGACTCCTTGTAACTGTGAGTGTCTTGTACAACTTAGAGATCAAATGCTATTGCAGTCACTGTGTCTATGGATGGACATTCTTTATGGGAACACAGTCACTGTAAAGTGTTACTTAACAAGTTCCCAGGGTGAGATGCAGCAGGAAGGGATTTTATGGACTCATCATAGACAAGCCTGTGAGCACAGGTATTTCAACCCTGCCACTAGGGAGAATAACACAGAACAATGACATGTTCAAAACCTGCTTAAGCTTCAGATAAAAACTGAGGCCGTCCTGGGCAACAGCATGAATCCTTGAGTCTCTCAATGTGAGGAAAGGAACTAGAGTGAGGCTGACCTAGAGCAGGAGACTCTAGTTTCCATCTCCAGCATAACAATCAGAACATTCGTGAAATGAATTTGTATTTGTCAGGCCAAGGCTCACCCTGTGGCACTAAAGAGGCCCAGGATTCTTTCTTTATGCAGTTTAGGTTGGCATCAAACTTGTGACCCTCCAGCCTTCACAGCCAAATGGCCGTAGGATTGGCATGGCAAGATTAGGGCTTCTCTGGAAGGACTGGTCATGAATATTAACCACACACTTGACAAAAAGAATCACCAGACACACATTAGAATGGCTTCAGTGCTTCGATGCCATCCAGCTCAGGAAAACTTGCGTTACCCTAGACTCCCACCCACCAACAGGTCTTCTACCAATTCTGTTTGAGGACTGACTAAATGTGAGATCCGCCTTGCAGGGAACAAAGTGACTTGGGAGAAAGCATAGCCCCTGAACACCCACCCATGACAAAGAACTTGGATTGACTCCATTCTTGCCTCCAGAACCAAGCTGAAGTAGAAGCAAGGGGAAATCTGTGTTCAGTGGAAGAGTGCTTCCCTGCTCCTGAAAGTAGAAGAAAGACTCTCAAGGGCCTTTTGTATCTCACATAGTATCTTCCCACATTGGCCCACCAGGAGAATTTGGGAGAGGGTGAAAGTTCACCCAATTCATGGGTACCTGGGGACACCCTCCAGCTCAGAAGCCACTGAGGAGAGCTGTAGGCCTGATCTAACACCTCCATGCCCTCCCCCCAACTGCCACAGCTGAGTTCACAGTTCACAGCTAAGGAGGGTCTTTCTGAGGTGTTTCACACAAAGAAAACTAGTACATCAAGGAGTACCTTTTAGGTGTGTTTGCTCTCTTTCCACAGTTTCAATCGTCAACTGAAAATAGTGCACGACCCTAAGCAATGCCCTGACTTAACGTCTGGCACCAGAGTCAGGGAAACTGCTGCAGCAGGAGCATGAAGGCTTAGATCTCGTGAGCCCCATTGTGCCACCTCTTGCTGTCCTGCCGAACGCCTGGGAAATGGTACCAGATGACTACTGGGCAGCCCTTAGGACAGCCAGGCTCTTCATACCACCCCAGCAGCTCAGTGGGATTCCGTTCCAACACCTCTCCTGAGAGCTTGGTAACCAGTGGGCATTGTTTTGCATACCAACCAATGGGAGTGCAGCATGAGCTCACAATACTCCACTTACCAATGGCAGGCTTCAGGCGGACAAATATGGGTCCTCCTATGCATCTTGTCCCTAGCATAGGGAGAACATATAAATGTATGGTGCAGTGATCCCTGGAGTGTTCATTGAGTGATGGAAAAAGAGTGTTGCTATGTTTCCTGGAGGACTGGAGTTCTGGCTTAGTCACCATAGAAGTAAAGTGTCTCTGGGTGGACAAACAAAATCTACTATGCGTTCAGAATAAAAATTGAACATTACATGGTTAGACAGTGTTTGACAGGGAGATTCTGTGGTAGCATCGAGGGCAGCAGCGATAGTGTTGGAATTCCTATGAATAAGCCAGGCAGTGTGTGGCACTACTCGAGGGTGCATGGATCCTGGATGTAGTTCACATTGGGGGCCTGTGCCTTGATTGTGATGGGGGTCCTTGAGTAGCTCACAACCGTCTTCAACATGGGCTGTTCAAGCTAGAGTTCCTTTGAAGGATGGCATTCCTGCATTATCATAGATATTCCTAATACTCATTGCGACCACACATTCACCCTTAGCCTTAGTATGCAAGACATCTGATGGAACTTTACCCATTCCTTCATCAACTAACTCCCCTAACTAATTCCAAGGCTCTAACATAGAAGCAGTGAATAAGAAGACAACAGACTTGACTCTGTGGCTTTAATTTCCTTAGAGGCTTAAGAAAGCACACTAGATAATAAGGGTGACTAAAAGGAAAGAGGACCCACAGTGGCAAGTCCTCAAAGCTGACACATAAATTCCCTTCAGAAACGATGTTTGATAAAACAATAGGACTTCAAGGACATGATTGAGTCTGGATATGGAATGGAGAGCATTAGAAGGGGTGGGGGAGGAATCCATTGAGAGCAATAATCAGAGGGAAGGCTTCCCTTTAATGCCCAGAGAACTGCTTCTTTAACGATGAAAACATGCTGGACTGGAGTAAGGATGAGAGTGTGCTGACCTTGGGGTAAATGCATGTCATTCCTGCACTTTCTATGCAGGATCAAAATTATCTCTGTGATTTGTGGCCAACACACTCTATGTAGTGAATTCCATCCAAGCCAAGACTTTGTAGTCAGACACTGTCTTAAGAGGCAGAGAAGATGTCCATAAATGAGAAAAAGGGTACCATGAGAAAGAGTGCCAACAGGAGAGAGATGGAAAGGTAGGTGGGCAGTGAGAAGAGCCCTTCTCACAGTAGCCTTCTTCATCTCGAGTGAAATCCACCAAGAGTCTCCCTGAGGATTCTCAGAACAATAATAAGAAGGAAGGCATGGTCCAACCCTTCCTAACAATGTGGTGGTGGATTGTATGCTTCACATCCCCTGACTTAGTTCATGGTGGCTTATGTGACAGGAAGTGTAGGAAAGCTGGGTTCCATACACTGGGAGCTCTCAAGTCACATCATGTACTATAGTTTGTATTAATTCTGTGTCAGAGAGATCCACAGAAAGTGTGTCTGAAATCAGGATGTGGGATCTGGGGAAAATATGGAGGTCCCAGTTCTACCACAGAGCCTCAGGGCATTTTTCACCAGGAAAGACTTTCCTTTAAAAGCAGAAACTACCTCTAGATCATCTCAACTGAATGCCCAGCAGACAGTAACCAAGCACTGTGAGAGTCAATGCTGCCTCTTCCACAGTCTGCTGAGAAGGACATGGCTCTGGATTTCATGGGAGCTGTGTGAGCCACTATCACCGGCTCGTCATTATGAGATCTGTTAAAATCATCTCCAACAGTTACCCCAGAAAATATGGTCACATTTCCCTTGATCCATATGTGCACAGAAACCTGTTGCACAATTCAAATCTGAGGAACACATTTGAAAAATCCTCCATTGATGTCAGAGCCCACAAAAGGGGAGGAGAATCAAGTGTTTGACAGCTTCAAGTTAAGTGAGGGTGGTCAGTTTGGGTGGAAAACATGGAACGTAGATGTACAGTGATCAGAAACAGGATGCAGCCTGCATTCCCTGTGTCCCCCTCACTGTGGGTCATGCTTTTGATCTGTATAGGGGCATGATATTCACCCAGTGAATATCTATCCTGGAATCTATGATCCCTGATCTGTGTCATTCCTGTCTAAGGTTGAAGACACAGGGCTGAGCCTAGAGATCCAGTTCCCTTCCCTTCAAGTGCAGACAAAGAGAAGGTAACTGCTCTTCATGGAAGATACACTACCCCAAGATGTGAACACTTTTTGGTGGTGGGCAGTCAAAACACTGGCATAGACCATCTTACAAGAAGAAGATTGGGTCTCTCCACTGAGATTAACGGGGGCATACCTTCTCAAAAGTCTGAGCTTGGCGTGCTCGAGGGACCCTTTGTTTCATAGACCACACTGCCTGCCTTGCTACTGCCTTGCAGAGAGGTACTCATGCACCAGGGTGGCATGCTGGACACATTACTGCCAGTGCTGCTACCTCTTTGACTTCTGCCCTCTGTTCTGCTCTCTGTAGCCTCTCTATGTTCTCACCAGTAGTCCCTAAGTCCCTGACATAGAATTGACCCAAAAAGTAAGACCCTAACTTAACCCAAAGGACCCTTGTTCGGTGAGCATGAACACCAACACTCTCCCTGACCTTTAGAGGCTATGTCGACCAATGATGCCATTCTGATCCTATATTCAGGTTACAAGGGAACCAGAGGCCAGCCTCTTGCAGAAACTTTCTCCCCTATATGGTGTAAACATGGCAACTCACACCAAAAGTACTTAATCTCAGGAATGCTGCAAGCCGAAGGACACACTGAAGGTGGCTCACATTCTTTTCTAGGTGACTCTCAATGGGTGACCCTGAGGTAGGAACCCCATGGACTCAGATGAAGGAGGAGCAGGCCAGGAGTTACACACAAGCAGAGAGTGTACCTAGGTCTCTGGGAATTGGTATGGAGTAGTGTGAGATCAGAACTACCCTCATGAAGCAGGGTCTGCTGTGGGAAGAATGCCTGCCTCCGGGCAGTGGGTGGGGGGAATGACTCCAGAAGAACCAGATGGGCCAAAACTGCAGAAGTGTGTATGGAGTAGAATGGACAGAGATGTGACTTTTTCATGTCCCACATGACAAGAGGTGACGTCAGGAGATGCTTAGAAAGATACCAAGGGATAGTACTAGTCAAGGATAGGAGGTTATCCACAGAGATGCAGAAGTTTGCACAGTGTAATTTTCTAGTTTCTACCTGGAGAACTTCAATCCCTTTCTCATCAGTGTGAAATCAGCCTCTCTAAGAATAGTACTCCAACCCTGAATCCAAACTCTTGTCCCTCTTCCTATTATTATGTGTCTCAAGCTTTGCCTGTACTTAGGGAAGAGCAAGAACTTGGGAGCACCAAGGGTGTCTGAGGACTCCAGTTCACAAGATGTGGGAGCATCATGGGGGGGACCCTGAGGGCTCTGTTCTAGTAGGCCTAACTTATTCCTAGGAGGTGGATCCTTTACTGAGTATGTCAGAAGTCACTCCTGGCTTAAAATTACAGATTCATTAGTCCGCCCACTCAATGATATTTCTATAGTCGATCAAAGCAGTATTCCACACTTCATTGCTGGGTTCACTCTAACCCCTGCTCTCAGATGTAACAAGGTGGCACATTACATGTGGCCTTACAGCACAACAGGGAAGCTGAGGTTCCACACTTTCCCAATGCCTGCTTGCCTCCTTTTGATACTTGTACTGTAATCTGAGACCTTAAGAGAGTGGTTGCTAATATCAGTGTTTGGGCTAGGGCAGGAATCTTCAGAGGAGAGAAAAGGAGCAGCTATCTCACCTTTGACCAAATCTCATTTCTGTGTAGGCATAAACAACAAGGCATAGACTTTTGTGTTTTAAAATAAATAGGCAGTGATTGAATTGTGCCAAAAAATGTACTCAAGAGGTGTCTGTGTCCTTAATCCCAATGAAGCTAAAACCACAGAATGATTAGACCAAACAGTTAGGGATTTTTACCACTGGGTAGTTCCTAAGGGGTATCCAGAAGACCCCTGAGTGTCCGGATATGGCTAGGATTGTAGCGAATTTCTTACTGTGCCAGTGGACCTGTGATGCAGGCTGACTGAGCCTTGGGGAGGGTGTTGGGGAAGCATGAATGTCCTGGATCTGGGATGAGCTGGATAAGCTGGCCGCTCTGTGGCCTTTCATCCTGTGTCTGAAAAGTGATGCATGTTCATTATAACCCTTTTGCACAGCACTGATTCTCTAGGCTTCAGGGCCCTGAAAAGAAACTCCTACCTACCAGATGACTGAGAAAATCGGAAGATAACATGCTCCAAGCTCTGCTGGCTCCAATCCGGGGTTTATAACACCTTGCTGGAAAGTTCTAGGGGGCAATCCTTCCTGGACTCTTCTACCTTCTGAAACCTTGTTCTGTCTGGCCTCACAGTATCTTCACATTTTTTAGCTCTTTGAATTTGCTAATGTTTCCCCACTCTTATGGCTTTTCTTGCCTGAAAAAAAAATATAGACCTTTCTTTTGGGCTTGCCCTCAGTGGGCAGAAGAGGGTTCAGCAGTTCGGAAATCCCTGGATGTATAATCCACCTGAATGTGAGCACTTGGGCCCAGATTCCTGGTCTCTGACAGAGTCTGAGGTGCTCTGAATTGCTCAGCCCTACCCACAGCCCCTGACTCTGGAGGTTTCTTAAGATTTTAACTAATTTCATTTAGGACCTTCTCTAATCCAGTGTTCACATTTTCACTTAAATTATACTTGCAAGGACATTATTTCCAAGCGAGTTCTTATATTACTGTTACAGACTGTCATAGACTAGGGGACACTGCTCAAAGAGGTCCAGTGCCTGACATACAATGCGGTCAGTAAATGAATCATATCCTGTTTATTTAGTTATTAAACTTCCTTGGTGGGGCTCTTCCCACTGAGGCACAGGGATATCCAAAAGGAAGCTCTATGACAGGGCTCAAGAGAGTAAGGGTCATCATCAAACAGAGAAGCTAGACCCCATGAGAAGGGACAGTGGATAATGGAGAGAGGCTTCAGAAGTTAGGAGCACTGCCTACTCTTCCTGAAATCCTGGGTGGGACATCAGCTCTCCCCAGGTACCCTCACACCACACAGTATCTCCAGAGCCAGATGATCTGTCACCCTCTCCTGGCCTCCATATACATTGCCTGCATAGTATGCACAGCCAGGCAGACAGAGGAAGATACTCACACTCATGAAGGAATAGATTAAATTTTAAAAGAAACACATCGAGGGGAGGAATGCTTGGAGTACATGGAGAGGAGAAGGAGCCAAGAAGAAAGGCTCTAGAAACTGGGGTCAAGATGATGGAGAGATTACTCAGTGGTTAAGAACACTGGCTGTTCTTTCAGGGGACCCAAGTTCAATTCCCAGTAGCCATATGACAGTACAGAACCATCTCTTATTCCTTATCAAGGGCACCTGACACCATCACACACAGTGAAAACACCAAAGCACATAGAACAAAATAAATGAATAAATAAATAAAAGAATGGAATCATAAAAAGAGCGTCTGGTGTCAAATTGGATGGATGACAGAAGCAAGCAGGAAAAGATGATCCTCATGTTCATAAGGAGAGTCAGCTTAGTACTTTGCTACCTTAAGAGAGTCAGGACAGTAACTTGGTACCTTACGAGAGTCAGCTGATTATCTTGGTACCTGAAGAAATCAGGTCAGTTGATTGGTACCTTCAGAGAGTCAGCTCAGCAGCTTGGTACTTTAAGAGAGTCAGGCCAGCAGCGTGTTCCCTTAAGAGAGTCAGTCCAGAAGTTTGGTACCTTTAAAGAGTCAGGACAGCAGCTCAGTGCCTTCAGAGAGTCGAGCCAGCAGCTTGGTACCTTAAGGGAGTCAGCTCAGTACCTTGGTACCATAAAAGAATCGGCCAGAAGCTCGGTGCATTAAGAGACTCAGTGCAGTAGTTTGTTATCTTAAGAGATTCAGCACAGCATCTTGGTACCTTAAGAGCATCAGTTCAGTAGATTGGTTCCTCAAGAGAGTCAGGTCAGAATCTTGGTACATTATAAGATTCAGTTCAGGCGTTTGGTACATTAAGAGAAGCAGCTCAGCAAATGGTATCTTAAGAGAGGCAGTGCCAGGTAGTTGTGGAGCATGCCTTTAATGCAAGTACTTGTGAGGCAGAGGCAGGCAGATTTCTGAGTTTGAGGTCAGCCTGGTCTACAGAGTGAGTACCAGGACAGCTAGGGCTACACAGAGAAACCCTGTCTCAAAGATGCAAAAAATAAAAAAAATTAAGAAAAAAAGGAACCAGAGAGTCAGCTCATCATCTTGGTATATTTAGAGAGGCAGCTCAGCAGCTTGCTACCTTAAGAGGGTCATCCCATTAGCTTGGTGCATTCAGATAGTCGTTTCACTATCTTTGTTCCTTAACAGTGTCAAGCCAGCAGCTTGGTAACATACTGGCCAGCAACTTGGTATCTTAAGAGAGTCAGCTAAGTAGTTTGGGGCCTTAAGAGAGTCAGCTCAGCAATTGGTACCTAAAGAAAATCAGTGCCAGGCAGTGGTGGCACATACCTTTTATCCCAGTAATGGGAGGCAGAGGCAGGCAGATTTCTGAATTTGAAGCCAGCCTGGTCTACAAAGTGAGTTTCAGGATAGCCAAGGCTACACAGAGAAACAAGGACTCAAAAATCAAAAAAAAAAAAAATTAAGACTTTAACAAATAGAGAGAGTGAGCTCAGCAGCTCTGTACCTTAAGAGAGTCAGACCAGCAGCTTGGTGCCTTCTGAGTGTCAGCTCAGTACCTTGGTATATTAAGAAAATCAAGCCAGCAGCTTGGTACCTTAAGAGAGTCAGCTCAGTACCTTGCTGTCTTAAGATATTCAGGCCAGTAGATTGATGCCTTCAGAGAGTCAGTGCCAGTCAGTGGTGGCACAAGCCTTAATTCTAGCACTTGGTAGGCTGAGGAAAGGAGGATTCTGATTTCGTGGGCAGTGTGGACTGCAGAGTGACTTCCAGTATAGTCAGAGCTACACAGAGAAACCCTGTCTCAAAAAAAAAAAAACCCAAAAATAAAAATTAAATATGTAAAAAGAAAGAGACTCATCTCAGCTGCTTGGACACAGAAGAGTATCAGCTCAGTAGCATGGTACCTTATGAGAGTCAGGTAAGCAGCTTGGAACCCTACGAGAATCAGATCATCATCTTGGTGCCTTCAGTGAGTCTGTCCAAAAGTCTGATACCTTAAGAGTTTCAGGCCAGCAGCTTGGTACCTTAAGAGTGTCAGCTCAGCATCTTGCAACTTTAAGAGTGTCAGGCCAGCAGCTTGATACATTAGGAGTCTGAGGACAGCAGGTTGATACCTTGAGAGAGTCATCTGAGTAGTTTGATACATTAAGAGATGCAGCTCAGCAATTGGTAAATTAAGAAAGTGAATGTCAGGTAGTTGTGAAGTATGCGTTTAATCCACTTGATTTCTTGAGAGGCAGAGGCAGGCAGATTTGTGATTTCAAGGTCATCCTGGTCTACAGAGTGAGTTCCAGGACAGCCAGGGCTATCCAGAGAAACCCTGTCCCAAAAAACCAAAAAATAAAAAAAATTGAAAAAACAAGAAAGAGAAAGTCAACTTATCATCTTGGTATCTTTAGAGAAGCAACTCAGCAGCTTGGTACCTTCAGAGAGTCAGCCCAGTGGCTTGGTGCATTCAGAGAGTCAGCTCAGAATCTTAGTACCTTAAGAGACTCAGGACAGCAGCTCAGTACCTTTAAAGAGTCAGGAGAGCAGCTTTGTGCGTTCAGAGAGTCAGGTCATCAGCTTGGTACTTTAAGAGAGTCAAGCCCGCTTCTTGGTACATTAAAAGAATCAGTTCAGTACCTTCTTATCTTAAGACAGTAAGGCCAGGAAGTGGTATTTTCATAGAGTCAGGCAGTTGTGGCCTTTAATCCAAGCACTTGGGAGATAGCGGTAGTGTTATTTCTGTGTTCGAGAACAGCTGAGTCTACAGAGTGAGTTCCAGGACAGACAGGCTAACAACGAGAAACACTATTTCAAAAGACCAAAAATTATAAAGGTAAAAAATAAAGAGAGAGTCAGCTCATCATCTTGGTACATTAAGAGAGGCAGTTCAAACTCTGTTAAAAACTGCAGGGTATTGGTACAGTGACAGATATGTAGATCAATGGAACAGAATTGAAGACCCAGAAATGAATCCAAACTCCTATGGTCACTTGATCTTTGACAAAGGAGCTAAAACCATCCGGGTCAAACAAAAATAGTTTTTTCAACAAATGGTGCTTGTTCAATGGGAGGTCAACATGCAGAAGAATGCAAATTGATCCATTCTTATCTCCTTGCACTAAGCTCAAGTCCAAGTGGATCAAGGACCTCCACATAAAACCAGACACACTTAAACTAATAGAAAGGCATCTACGGAAGAACCTTGAACATAAGGGCACATGGGAGAATTTCCAGAATAGAACTCCAATAGCCTATGCTCTAAGATCAAGAATTGACCAATGGGACCTGATAAAATTACAAAGTTTCTGTAAGGCAAAGTACACTTGCAAAGGACAAAATAGCAGCCAACAAATTGGAAAAAGATCTTTACCAACCCTACATCTGACAGAGGGCTAATAACCAATATATACAAAGAACTCATGAAGTTAGAACCCAGAGAGCCAAGTAAGCCTATTAAAAATGGGTTACTAGCTAAACAAAGAGTTCTCAACTGAAGAATATCTAATGGCTTAGAAGCACGTAAAGGGATGTTCATCATCCTTAGTCATTAGGGAAATGCAAATCAAAACAACCCTGAGATTCCATCTCACACCAGTCAGAATGGCTAAAATCAAAAACATAGGAGACAGTAGTTGTTGGCAAGGATGTGGAGAAAGAGGAACACTCCTCCAATGCTGATGGGATTGCAACCTGGTACAACCACTCTGGAAAGCAGTCTGGCAGTTCCTGAGAAAACTGGGCATGACACTCCCGGAGGATCCAGCTATACCACTCCTGGGCTTATACCCAGATGGAAAGAGAGACCCCTGGTCCTGGAAAGACTGGATCTAGTGGAATGCCAGGACAGAGAAGCGAGAGGAGGTTGAATGGGGAAAAGAGGGAGGGAAAGGGGCTTATGGGACTTTCAGGGAGGGAGGAAACGGAAAAGGGGAATGATTTGGAATGTAAATAAAAAAATCTTTGAAAATAATTTAAAAAAAGAGAGAACAGCTCAGCATGTTGGTACTTTTAGAGTGTCAGGCAAGGAGCTTTTTACTTTTAGAGAGTCAGCTAAGTAGCTCAGGAGAGCAGCTGTGTACCTTATGGAAGACAGGCCAGCATCTTGCTACCTTAAGGGAGTCACCACCAGGCAGTGGTGGCACATGCCTTTATTCTCAGCACTTTGTAGGAAGAGGCAGACAGATTTCTAAGTTTGAGGACAGCCTAGTGTACAGAGTGAGTTCCATGACTGCCACAGCTACACAGAGAAACCCTATCTCAAAAAACAAAACATAAAAAGTTAAAAAGAAATGAAAGAGATAGTCAGCTTATCTTCTTGGTACTTTTAGAGAGGCAACTCAGCAGTTTGGTACATTAAGAGATTCAGCCCAGTAGCTTGGTAAGTTAGGAGAATCTGGCCAGTAGCTTGTTGCCTTCAGATAGTCAGTGCAGGAGTTTGTTGACTAATGAAATACAGGCAATCATCTTGATTCCTTAAGAGAGTCAGCATAGTTTTGTACCTTAAGAGTGACAACGCTTAAGGTACGGTATTAACTCTATTAAGGTTGGTACCTTAATAGAGTTAGGCCAGCAGGATGGTACCTTTAGAATTTCAGTGTCAGGCTGTGGTGGCACATGCCCTTAATACCGGCACTAGGGAGGCAGAGGCAGGAGTTTTCTGAGTTTGAGATCAGCCTGGTCTACAGAGTGGCAGGAAAGCAGGTCTACCACAGGACAAGCTGAGCTACACAGAGAAACTCTGTTTCTAATCAAAAAAGTAAAAAAAAAAAAAAAATAATAAAATGAAAGAAAGGGTCAGCTTATCATCTTGGTAACTTATGAGAGTCAGGCCAGGAGCATGGTACCTTAAGAGAGTAAGCTCAGCATCTGTAAGTTTAAGAGTTTCAGGCCAGCAGCTTTGTACCTTAGGAAAGTCAGCACAGCAGGTTGGTACCTTGAGAGAATCAGCTCAGTAGTTTGGTACATTAAGAGATGCAGCTCAGCAACTGGTGAATTAATAGAGTGAATGTCAGGTAGTTGTGAAACTTGCCTTTAATCCCAGCACTTGGGAGGCAGAGGCAGGCAGATTTGTGAGTTGGAGGCCATACTGGTCTACAGAGTGAGTTTCAGGACAGCCAGAACTACACAGAGAAAATCAGTCTCAAAAACCAAAAAAATAAAAATTAAAAAAAAAATTAAAATCACCATCTTGGTATCTTTAGAGAGGCAGCTCAGCAGCTTGTTGCCTTAAGATATTCAGCTCAGCAGTTTGGTACCTTAAGACAGTCAGGCCAGAATCTTGGTACCTTAAGAAAGTTAGCTCAGTAGCTTAGTTCCTTCACAGACTCAGTCCAGAAGTTTGGTGCCTTCAGAGAGTCAGTGCATGGCAGTGGTGAACCATGCCCTTAATATCAGCATTTGTGAGGCAGAAGAAGGAAGATTTCTGATATCGAGATCAGATTTGTCTACTGAGTGAGTTCCAGCTCAGCCAGGGTTACACAGAGAAACCCTGTGTCAAAAATACAAAATCAACAAAATAAATATATATAAAAAAGAGTCACAGAGTTGGCACCCAGCCAATGTGGCTGGCCATTGCAGTCGTCCAAAGGTCTGAGATTCGATCACAGGGCAGCCTGGCCTTGACCAAGTAAGTTTATCTCCACCGTCTGACTCCTTCTGAGATGCGGGAGGAGTTGGTGACAGAGTAGTCTATGTGCATCTGCTCCATTCTCTGAGTGTGTAATCCTGAGCTGAGCATCTTGGGCTTTGAAGCACCCCGGGATCCCTCTGGGCAGAGGAGGGAGCACCACGTGGGCTGGCTTTGTTCTTGAGTTTAGGGAAACTGAGTTTTGTGCTCTGGGCAGCATCTGGAGAGCCTTGGTCGAAGATCTTCCTGGGGAACTCGGAAGTACTTTTCTGGGACAGAACGCTGCGAAAGCAGAGAGATTTTAGGGAGGTGCAGGTGTGAGGTGGTTTGAACTATATCATGGAGAAAGCATGCCCTGCCCTGTGGATGGCTGCTTCGGCTCCCCAAATTTAACCAGTAAGAACTTTTACTATTACAGATGTTTCAAACAGACAGGCTGACCAACACACAAAAGCAGCAAAACCCCTGCATTTGTGAGTGGGCATTGGCAAGTTCTCACAAAACCTCAGGGCCATTCTTTCTGTTCTTCATTTTCTTGTTCTGTTTTGTTTTTCGGGGCATGTTCTCTGTGCGTAGCTCTGGCAGTCCGGGAACACACTCTGTAGAGCAAGCTGGCCTCAGACTCACAGAGGAGATTCCACTGCACTCTACCTCCCAAGTGTTGGAACTAAAGGCGTGGACCCCACTGCCTGCGGCCCATGTGCATTTTCATTGCTCTAGACTCTAGATTTCTGAACCAGCAGAGATGTGAAATTATGGTTATGATTATTATTACAGCACTGATTATAGATACCAAAGTCTCACAACAGCAAGAATAGTTACTCTGCCACAGAATCATGTATTCCCTGGAATAGTAAAGGAACAATTAAACTTAGGTGTTTTTAAAAGAAATAATTTGATATAACGAGGTCTATAGTAATACAAAATGTGCCTAAAACGAGCAAGTCCTATTTTAAATTAGGTCAGACGCTATTTATTTTGAGGAACGTCTTCATTTGGGTGTTTCTGTCTCCTTTTTCTTCTTGTTATTCATACTGAAGTTCTGAACTGTTAGATATCATAGTTCCTATTCCCCACAATGAATATTATGTTCAAATACAGTACATTGTTTTTGCTGATTTTAAATCATATGAAGGAAAAGTTAAGCTCACTCTAGAGTCTAGAATGTAAAAGGAATGACCTAATACCCCAAACAAAAGAAAGCGTGTTCCCTCTCCATTTACCATTTTTCATAATGACACAATATATGAAGGTTTATACAGTGAACCAGCCATGGAGCTATGAAATCAGCATAGCCATTCCTATGTGTAGAAATTCCTAGCTGATTTAATTTCTGTGAGGCTTTAGGACCCTGCTTCATTTTTGGTTTTGTTATTGTTCTTGTTGTTGTTGTTGTTGATGATTTTTTCCAAAATAAGTGTTTTACACCTAATGCCCTCCATCCTTCATTTGCAGGATGCTGAGATTACAGGTCTATGCTAACAAATCATGCAGTGTAGAAATATTTTTATACTTAATTTTATGATTTAACCTTGTGTGTATGTGTATGTTGGTGTTTGCGTTTGTGTGTGTGTATGTGTGTGTGTGTTTGTTTACACAAAGAATTTGAGTGTAGTGCATTATGAGAAGCACAGTGTACATGTTTTTGTTTGTTTTTTCAAGACCATGTTTCTCTGTGTAGCCCTGGCTGTCCTGGAACTTACTCTGTACAGCAGTCTGTCCTTGAAATCAGAAATCCTCCTGCCTCTGAATTCCAAGTGCTGGAATTAAATGCATGCTCCTCCACTGACAATCCACAGTGTGCAACTTACTCAGAAGACAGAATTTTAACCTTGTATGAATTGAGGGGTCTCTCTGCTGTTGTACTGCATTCACAGGTGAAAGCTCTAATATCTCTCTGCCTATACAAATGTAGGAATGACACATGTACTCCAGTCCCTGGTTCACTCCGTGCTTTAAAAGGAGTAGAACAAAAGTTGTCAGGCTCACAGGGGTGGTAATGTCTATCTAGTTACACACCTCCAAGATCCTAGGTATATGATAGGAATTCTTGCCCTAATTCAGATTTTCAACTATAATCGCAATTGTTAAACCAAATGCAATCTGTCTCCTATTTCTCATAGATGGATATCGGTGTGTCATTATATTCCTTACCGTGAATGAAATAGTACTATATACAAAAGTCCTTACAAGATAATTTCACATGAATCTACATGGAGTAATTATTGTGTTCTCTCTCTCTTTATATGTATATATATATATATATATACACAAATTTATATGTGTCATTATGGTTAAATCTCTCCCTTATTTGCACCAATTGATGACACAAGAGAATTTGCATACTAATAAAGAGTAAACTTACTACATGACAAATGGGTACTTGAGTTGCTCTGGACAAGCAGGAGAACATAAGAAAATTGTTGGAGGAAAAAGGAAGTATGAAGGTGTCGATAGGGGAGCAACAGGAAGAGTTGCTGTGTGAACTTGAATCTTGATTGGACAGTGGGACAGGACCTCATAACAGAAAATCTAGAGATGCTCAGGGGAGGGGATGAGCTCCAGGCATCCTGGGGGAACAAGTGAGACCTGCTCTTTTTGCTGTATGTCTAGGTGCCAGTCATCATGGGTCCACTTGAATGTCTTCAGAGAGCTGTGAGCTGCACGTGTGGCTAACCTTGCACAGGTAGGTAGATGGGTATGTACTAGGGCACTGAAAAGAGGATCTAAATGTGAGAGAGACTTGGGGACTTTGAGGAAGGAAGGAGAGCCAAGTGTCCCTCTCCCCCCTCTCCCGCACTTTCCCCATACCACTCCTACTGCTGGTTGGTTGTTAGTGAAGGGTTGGGGTGGGCTGAGGATTGGATGGAGGGGTAGGAAGGAGAGAGAGATGGTGAGGGATATGTAATTAGCTCATAGAGGATGCCTGGTTCCCTGGTGTCCTAGCGATGGTGATGCTTCTTTAGTAGGGGCTTAGAATTGGGGTTCCTGAGGCCAAGGCCTGGTAAACAAGGGGGCAGGATGAGAGGTTGTATTGGAATATTCATTCCTTCTTTCGATATGTCCTTGTCCTTAGCTCAGGGTGCTAGGATGCTTGCAGCCAAAATTGTGGAATTGGGCGGCCTACCCACCTGAGCCTCTGTAGTGGTCGGATGACTGGATGACTTTGTGGGGCAGCATCCTCCAGAACTCCTATTGAGTGGTACCTGAGAGACCAACCTGTGTGGCCAGGTAAGGAGACCAGGGTTTTCTTTCGTTCTCCCTAATTTTCATCTCCCATGGGAATTGGGCCTCATGCCAGGGAATCTGAAGGTGTCCCAGGTACTCAGGGCAGCCCATCCAATGCACTGGGTCTACTGCTGGGCCTCCTGCTGCCAGGTGGAAAGCACTTGGTTCAGTGGCCCTGGTATCCCAAGGAGGGGGTAGATTGCCCACATCTGCCCCTTGTTGCCTCTGTTCAACTTCCTCAGTGCCCAGAGCTCTCTGACTCCAACAGCAGGGAGGTTCAGTTTCATTACCACTCTGATGGCCCAGGCTCATACTGGGAGGGACTTCTTGGCTGGCCGCCTTGACCTGGAATCTTGAGAGAGTGTGCCCAGGGACCCTGGAGTCTGCAGCTCCAAGAAGAGAACTGAGACCTGGCTGTCAGCTTTAGGGGACACCCTTGTGGGCTGGGCCAGGCCAGCCTCCTTTGGATCTCTGGGCCAGCTCCATTCCCAGTGGCCTGGCTGGTCACTAAGTGGGCGAAGTCAGCACCTGGTGCTCAAGTACAGGTGTTTGTTTCTGAGGTCCTGCCCCCATGGTCGAAATTGGCACTGGGTAAAGGTAGGACTGCCTGAGGGTCCAGTGAAAGTAATAGTTCACCCGCCTTAGGGCTAGCCAGCCTCTCCGCTGGCCCTTCAGGGGCTGGCAGGTGCCCTGCAGTTGATGACAGCCTGTGATCAGTGAGCCTTCATCTCTGCCTTGCACACTCCACATGCTTGTTCTCTTATGCACCCCCACGAATACCACACACACAGACACACACACATACACACACACACAAACACACACACACACGCATAGCCCCCATTCCCCCAGCCAACAACATACAAAAACATTCCTTAAGCATCCCCAGTAGCCCGCTACACAGCCCATCTTTGTTCTCTGGGAAACATTGGTGCTTAGCTGCCATGTTGGCTGCTGGTTGGTGCAGGTTAGCGTTTTTTTTTTTTTTTTTTTTTTTTTTTTTTGCCTCTGGAAGGGCAGAAGGAGAGCACCCATGCAGACAGTCAGTTGGCATTGTTGGTGCTTATCTCTGGGTTTCCCTTCCTTGTTTTGGAAAAGGCTCTCTCCGTGAGCCATGCTGCAGAACGGGATTAGGGTTCCAAGCCTGTCCAGAAAACACCCAAGGGCCAAGAAACCTTCAATGGTCTGGGTGGTTCCACCATCATCTAATGAAGGCAAACTCACTGTGTGCCCCATGTTGGTGAGGAGCCTAGGCAGCATCTAGGCAGTGTCCTGGCTCGCTGTGAACCTGAGTAGAAACAGTCAGAGTATGTTGTATTCCCGAGGGTGTCCAAACAGGCCAGGCTTCCACAGTACCATCCCAGCCGGGCCCTTTGAAAGCTACCTTACTGGCATGCTCGATTCCCAGGCAGGTAGCTTACACGGGCCTTCTCCGGAAACCCGCCCTTCACTAACATCAAGGCAGATGAGCCACGATGAAGGCTTCCATGCCATGACCAGGGATTTCTGGAATAGAGATGGTTCTGGAATTATCTGATGCACAGCCTAGGATCCTAGAAGACAGGGAGACCAGAGTATCTCTCAGGCTCTGGCTGTGCCTCTGGTCCTGTGCCTCTCTGTCTCTTTATGAGTGTGTGTGTGTGTGTGTGTGTGTGTGTGTGTGTGTGTGCCCGTGTGCACACCTATGTGTCTCTGCACCTATTCATTGTGTGTCCCCTGTTCAGGTCCCTACGTCCCTGGGAGACTTGAAGAGGGTCCAGTTGGGCCCAGGTTATAGCAGTCCTTATGGTGTTGAACGCATTATTGTCTGAGAAGGACAAGTTTGCATGTGGGGAAAACCATTAAGGCTGTTTGTATCCACAGGCCATAGCTCCAGTGGGGACAAATTATAGAAAGGTCCAATAGGGACAGCAGGGTATTTGTTCCCGGTGGCACTACTGTTTTGTTGGAAGAGACAATTGCTTATCAATCATATGGAGGGTGGTGGGACAGGTCGTTCCTTGGGATTGCAGGCCTTGCTCCTCTGAGAAGCCAGAGCAGGCCCGTCTGGAAAGAGAAAGCTCTCCTGGTTGTATAGGAGAAGAAGCCTCCACGAATCTTGGCATGGAATGGGAATAGGAAAGCAAGGGCAGACTTGTCTCATGGAGGCTGTTCGAGGGGTCTTCTTCCACCAGCTGTGACTTAGGGTTTCAGCAGTGCAGGGGTGATCCTCTGGAGAGTCTCAGTGTTCATGACAGAAGGGCTCGTTGGTGGAGAGTGAGAAGTGTTTTCCACATGGCCAAGGAATACATCATCTGGCATCCTGAGAGGCCCACCTGCCCTGGAATGTGTCCCTGTAACTGTATATATTGGCGAGCCAGAGGCAGATCTTACTAGGAGTTGCTTAGGTACGTAGGTAAGTAGGTAGTTTGGTGGATATGTAGGTGGCCAGCCAGTTGTTATGATCCAGTGGTAGTGATCCCATGGAGAGTATGTTTGATAACACCTTGTGATTTTCCAGTGGGTCCCCCAGAGGATCTTGATGTGAAGTAACCTAGGAGGACGTAGGTGGTCAGGGGAAGGGATGAGCTGCAGGCCTCCTGGGGGGACAAGTGAGAACTGCACATTTTGCTTTGTGTTTAGGTGCCCAGCGTCATGGGTCCACTTGAATGTCTTCAGAGATCTGTGAGCTGCACGTGTGGCTAGCCCTGGCACAGGTAGGTACGTCAGTGTGTATGGGATCACAGATAGAAGGATCCACATGTGAGAGTGACTTGGGGACTTTGGAGGAAGAAAGGAGAACCTAGTGTCCCTCCAACCTGTGTGGCCAGGTAAGGAGACCAGTATTTTCTTTCATTATCCTGAATTTTCATCGCCCATGGGACTTGGGGCTCAGGCCAGTGAAACTGAAGGAATTAGAATACTGAATTTTATTTGTTATGTTTGCTAGATAATATCAGGTATTTTTATGACAACCTGGGTTTTCTTAATATAACTTATTAATGTTCTGCTTGTGACAAAGTTTTTCTTTCCTTGTTCATGCTATCATGAAGAAGGACATCATCAATTGGAAATAATGGAAAACTTATGCTTCTTCCCTTTTTCATAAGAGGACAAGACAATCATTTCCAGTTTGTCAGTTGTGGGTTTAATTGAAGCCATCCAACCATGCTGCATGACCTTTGGATAGTGGGAATCTTACAGAAGTTGAGAAGCACAATCACACCAAGTAAGGGCATCCATGCATGGTCACTTGGGCTCATACACAGAACACTGGTGTTCCTGTCAGGAAGATCCACTCTAAGTCGAGCTCTCCCCCTTGTTAGTGGTGACATTTTACCTTAGAAGGTTCAAAGGTTCAATAATGTCTTAAGAATTTGTTAATTTATTGCACTGCACAGAGAATTTCATATTTCATTATACTGTCAACCTAGCTAATTACAAACACACACACACACACACTTCTTTTTGTGGTCGGTGAAGGGTGGTTGTTTGTTTGTTTGTTTAAGAAAGAATTTTTCTGTCTGTAGACCAGGCTGGCCTCTCAGACTGAGAGATACCCCAGCCTCTTCCTCTTGAGCGCTGGAATTAAAGGCGTATGCTACTGGATAACAATTTCCTTTTTGTATGAACTTGGTGCATCAAGCTTACTTTTCATTTCATATTGGGAAGAAATGAGTAAATAAAATCCAAAATAATGAACTGGAAAAACTAAGTATAACTTGGGGTTGGAGAGACGAGCACTTGTTGATCTTACAGACTTCCTGGGTTTAGTTCCCAAGACCCCCGCATGGTGACACGTCCACTTCCAGTAAAGGTAATATCCTCTTCTAAACTCTTCAGTCATCAGGAACACACATAAAATAAATATCATGTTGTGGTTTAGTATAAGTTAAAAATCAATTTAAAAAATTTAAGCAGAATACAAATGTAAAGTTATTAATTTTTATTTTACGTTTTCTGAGACACAGTGTCACTGTGGACTTCTTACTGCTTTCAAACTTACAAGGACTTTTTGGCCTCACCTTGTGCCCCAAGAGTACTGTGATTTCAAGATTACGAGCATGAGCCAGCATGGTCAGCTCTCTGAGTTATACATTCAATAGAGAAATTTGCATCACAGATATCTTGTTATAAAGAGGAAGTACATCACTTAAATACTGTCCTTGGCACAATGAGAAACGAACAAGTGATTCGCTACTGCAGAAAGTCAATAATGAATTAAATCTAGTTCAATGCTGTTTAATAAGTAAAACTATTTCTATATGTAAATATGGATATATATATACAGTTTCTTTTTTCACTTCTTTTTGTAAGTATGTATCTATGTGTGCATTTTTATGTGCATGCACACGTGTACAAAAATGAATGGGGTCCAAATATGATTCTTCCTCAATTACTCTCCACCCTATTTTTTAGAGACAGAATCTATCTCTGATCTATCCTAGAATCTATCCAGAATCTCTCCTAGAGCTTACTAATTGTCGAGGTTGGCCAATAATATTCAGGTATCTACCAAGACCCTAGTGCAGTGCAAGGATTAAGGATGCAGATCTTCATACCTGGCTTTTTCATATTGGTGTTGGAATATAAACTTAGGTCCTCAGGCTCACACATGGCAAACACTTTAACAACAGAGCCCCTATATAAGTTTTCTTTTTAAAAAGATATTTTAAAGTCAGTACGAACAAAGGTTTGAATATGAAACTATGGAGAAACATTTGCCAGGCATATAGAAGGCCCTGGGTTTTCTCCCAGCATTGCCAACAAACAAACCAACAAATAAATAATTTAAATGAGAACAAAACCAGCCCATTCGTAAAGAGAATTATTTGCACTGTTGACAGTTTTGACATTTACATGGATCTTCAGTGATAAATTTAAGACCACAGATTATTGTCTACTGTTTGGGAACGAAATTTGTTATAGTACTGTGATTTCACAGTAAATTATTTCTATAGGAAGCCTGCTTACTCTAGGATATAAAACAATAGTAATTAGAAATTTTGACTTTCTTTTAATGGCATAAGCCTCAGAATTATAATATCCTTTTTATTATAAATAAAGTATATTTTATATATAACCCTCTTACTGTGTTTTCCCTCCTGTTCCATTATATTTTACATGTCTTCATTGTTGTCTACCAGCCTGAATACTGGAGCTTTATAACAACACTTGATATCTAGTAAGTAAAGAAGCATTCTGTCTTATACTCTTCATTCATTAATTATTGTGGGGAATTGGGGCTCTTTGTTTTCCATAGCTAGATGAATGGTGAAAAATTCATGAATTAATCATAAAATATTGGGCTGGTGCTGTGATTCATTTGGGTTCCATCTCAGCCATGCAGGAATTGTATATGATGGCAGAGACCTCTAATCCCAACATTTGGGAGCTGGAGGCAGGAGGATCTGCAGCTTAAGGTTTAATTGTGAGTTGAGGGGTCATTCGCATTCTAATTCTAATTTAAATGGCATTCACATTCTAGGTCAAAGCAAACAAATAAAACAAAAATTTAAAAATTAAAATATCCACAGTAATCTGAGGGACAGGAAGTGACAACCTCTAGGACTGCATTTCTTGCACAGGACTCTGATATTGAGACCCTTAACCCAATAAGGGTTACAGTTATTGTATGAGCCTAGGAAGCAGAGTAATTTTAGTCTTCCACTGTGGTTAGACTTGCAGCTCTAAGGCAGGCTTGGAAATTGTAATATCTCAGCCTTTGGAGGCAGCCAGTTTTCTAGGTCTTATATATACAAAGGAAGTAGGGGATTTCTTAGCTATGAACACAAAACAGCATTAAAGCTCTTCGCTGAAGACTGGGAACAGTTCTTCAGCCTCAAGTTTTAGAGCTCCTGTTGCTGTGCTTGTTCTGCCCTTCTTTCTGCCATAGTCACTCTTGACCTGTTCAGCTATTGTTCTTTTCAGCTTTCATAGTTCAGTCTGCTGATAGCTCAGCGGCCACTGCTGAACTGCTGCGTCTTCTGTTCCTCCCCTTCCTCTGATGACTTATTCCTGAGTTACCATCTTAGCTCATATTCTGAAGAGGAGGCAAGAAAATTTCACTTGAGGGGGATGGAGAAATGGATCTGTGATTAGGAACACTTGCTCCAGTATATGATCTAGACTTGATTCCCAGAACCTATTTAATGGCTTACAACTATTTGTAACTCAAATTGCAGGAGATACAACATATATTTCTGACATCAACAGGTATGAAACATGACCACGGTATACATATACACATTTGGGCAAAACATTTATGGAAAATAAAATAATGATATATACACATATAGATATATTTAAAGGAATTCTTAAGAGAAATCTTTTATTGGGACTGGTGATACAAACTAGGAAAGGAAAGGCAGAAACTGGTAAATTTCTTCCTACAGACACATTGAGCCCAACTACTCTGCCTTGTAGAACCTGTAACAGTCATGAAGGCTTATATTGTAGGCCAATCACAGCCTTGCCACTACCTACCAATCACATTCACTAAGTAGTATGTTTAGACAAATCACAATGTTGACTCTTAGGACCAATAATAGTCATTTAACTTTATATTTAAGACCAATCACAATCTGGCTCTTAACAGCAACCACAGCCACTTAAACTTGTGTTCTGACCAATCACAGTCTTGCCTTTTAGAACCAATTAGAGTGAATGAGTCTTAGGTTCTAAACCAATCTCATTCTATCGTTGCCAGGATACAGTAAACATAAGACCATTTGACTTCAAGTGGGTGGTAACGTAAGGTTGAATAAGTTGGAGCTCTGTTGTAAGGGCAAAATCCTGAGGTATTTTCTGTTTAATCTTGTCCCAGTCATTGAATTAAGAATGGCGAACTCACCAACAGTAAATTGTGGATGTGATAATTTTATATTTCAGTTGTATCAGTTGTTAGTATAAGGTTTTATAGTTAACTATCTGAGATGTTTAAGCTTAGCTGTCTAACTTGATCTTCATGAAATAGCATTCCTTTTCATGAGTAATACTATTTATACCACAGTTTACAATCTCTGGTACCCTCATGCTTTCAATTGGCATAAAGGACCAGACTAGTTGCATTTTTAAATACCGACAAGTTTTATCATGAGGGTTATATAGCACGAAAGAAACCATGAAGGATGATGAATAATAGCTAATAAATTATAAGTCATGGGTTTAAAAAGATGATAGGTTATAAATAATATATGACAAAGTATAGATTATAGAATATAAAGAATTAGATAATAGATGATAAATTGAAGAGTAGAGGTATAAGAGAAAGAAGAAAGATGAATATTAGATATATGATAGAGGAGAGATATGGGATAAAGGGTAAAGAAATTTGAGGATAGTTACATAGTATATAGAGGATAGAAAAAAGAGCAAAGGAATATGTGTATATATATGATCTAGTGGAAAGATGCTAAATGTATGGAGATATGGGACATAGATCATAGATGCACAATAGATACACGATAGGAAATAGATAGAATATAGACATAGGAAAACTAGAAGTTGATAGATTGATGGAAGACAGACAAAATAGATACACTCCAGCTTCTAGAGGATACATGATAGATAAATAAGAGATAGACAAAGGATAGGTAAAAGAAAAAGTGTAATTATGTGAAAGGGAGACTCCAGGAAAGCTAGAAGTTAAGGATAAATGGAAGAAAGATATGTGGTAGCCAGAGGATAAGTGATACATGGATTGTAGAAAGACACGGGACAGCTAGAGTATAGATGGTAGATACATGGCAGAGAGACACAGGTTGTTTAGGAGACAGATGATAGATATATAGAAGACAGACACAGGATATCTAGATTATTGATGATCGATGGAAGACATACAGAGGAGAGCTCGAGGATTGTAGACAGACAGACAGACAGACAGGTGGTAGATGAGAGATAGATAAATGATAGATGTGAGATAGATAGATGATATATAGATAGATAGATAGATAGATAGATAGATAGATAGATAGATGATAGATAGATAGATAGATAGATAGATAGATAGATAGATAGATAGATAGATAGATAGATAGATAGATAGATAGATAGATAGATTAGATAGATAGATGATAGATAGATAGGTAGGTATTTAGGTAGGTAGGTAGGTAGGTAGGTAGGTAGGTAGGTAGGTAGGTAGGTAGGTAGGTAGGTAGGTAGGTAGATAGACAGTCAGTCAGACAGACAGACAGACAGACAGACATATAAATAGAAATACATGGTAGCTAGTAGAAACATGATCCATGGATGTTATAGAGACACAGGATACCTGGAGCATAGATATTAAGTGTATGGCTAGAAGCCAGAAAGAGTGTAATCATAGAAGAATTGATAGTTATATTATAGGGATTCAGTTATATTATAGGGATTCAGAGTAGCAGGTTCCTGCCCAGATTTCTGAGGAACCATCAGACTGATTTCCAGTGTTGTTGTACCAGCTTGCAATCCCACCAGCAGTGGAGGAGTGTTCCTCTTTCTCCACATCCTCACCAACATCTGCTCTCTCCTGTGTTTTTGATCTTAGCCATTCTGACTGGTGTGAGATGGAATCTCAGGGTTGTTTTGATTTGCATTTCTCTAATGAATAAGGATGTTGAACATCTCTTTAGGTGCGTCTCAGTCATTAGATATTCTTCAGGTGAGAACTCCTTGTTTAGCTCTGTACCCCAATTTTATTAGGGTTACATGGCTCTGTGGATTCTAACTTCTTGAGTTCTTTGTATATATTGGATATTAGCCCTCTGTCAGATGTAGGGTTGGTAAAGATCATTTCCCAGTTGGTTGGTGGCCGCTTTGTCCTTTTGACAGTATCCTTTGCCTAACAGAAACTTCATAATTTTATGAGGTCCCATTTGTCATTTCTTGCTCTTAGAGCATAAGCTATTGGAGTTCTGTTCAGGAAATTCTCTCCTGTGCCCATATGTTCAAGGCTCTTCCCTAGTTTCCTTTCTACTAGTTTCAGGGTATCAGGATTTATGTGGAGGTCCTTGGCCCACTTGGAATTGAGCTTAGTGCAAGGAGATAAGAATGGACCAATTTGCATTCTTCTGCATGTTTTGACCTCCAGTTGAACCAGCACCATTTGTTGAAAAGGCCATCTTTTTCCACTGGATGGTTTTATCTCCTTTGTCAAAGATCAAGTGACCATAGGAGTGTGGATTCATTTCTGGGGCTTCAATTCTGTTCTATTGATCTACATGCCTGTCACTGTACCAATACCATGCAGTTTTTAACACTGTTGCTCTGTAGTACAGCTTGAGGTCCAAGATACTGATTCCCCAGAAGATCTTTTACTCTTGAGAATAGTTTTAGCTATCTTGGGTTTTCTGTTATTCCAGATGAATTTTTGAATTGCTCTTTCTAACTCTATGAAGAACTGCTTTGGAATTTTGATGGGGATTGCATTGAATCTGTATATTGCTTTTGGCAAGATGGTCATTTTTGTAATATTAATCGTGGTAATCCATGAGCATGGAAGATTTTTCCATCTTCTGAGGTCTTCTTCAATTTCTTTCTTCAGAGACTTGAAGATGCAGATCTTTCGCTTGTTTGGTTAGAGTCACACCAAGATACTTTATATGGTTTGTGGCTATCGTGAAGGGTATCATTTCTCTTAGTTGTTCCTCAGCCTGCAAATCCTTTGAGTATAGGAAGGCTACTGAATTGCTTGAGTTGGTTTTATATCCGGCTACATCTCTGAAGTTGTTTATCAGCTGTAAGAGTTCTCTGGTGGAGTTCTTTGGGTCACTTAAGTATACTACCCTATCGTCTGCAATTAGTGATAGTTTGAATTCTTCCTTTCCAATTTGTATCCCTTTGACATCCTTTGGTTGTCTAATTGCTCTAGCTAGAACTTCAAGCACTATATTGAAAAGATATGGGGAGATAGAGGGCAGCCTTGTCTAGTCTCAGATTTTAGTGGGATTCCTTCAAGTTTCTCTCCATTTAGATTGATGTTGGCTACAGCTTTGCTGTAAATTGCTTTTACTATGTGTAGATATGGACCTCGAATTCCTGATCTTTCCAAGAACTTTAATATGAAAGGATGCTGAATTTTGTCATATGCTTTCTATGCATCTAGTAAAATGACCATGTGGTTTTTTTTCTTTGAGATTGTTTATGTAGTGGATTACATTGACGGACTTCCTTATATTGAACCATCCCTGCATCCCTGGGATGAAGCCTATTCGATCGTGGTGAATTATAGTTTTGATTATCTATCTATCAGCTATCTATCATCTATCTATCTATCTATCTATCTATCTATCTATCTATCTATCTATCATCTATCTATCTATCTATCTATCTATCTATCTATCTATCTATCTATCTATCTATCTATCTATCTATCATCTATCTATCATCTATCTATCATCTATCATCTATCGATCATCTACCTACCATCTGTATGTATGTTTGCGTACACCACCAATACCATTTCTAGCTTCCAGATCTGTGTATTTTAGTGTATGAAAGGAATCATTTACCTACTGTCTGTTGAATCATTTCCTGGATAAGTCTAATAATGACCGTAGAAAAAATGACAGAAAAGAGCATATAATATACATATGTGATTATGAGCCTAATTCTTGGAACCCACATGGCAGAAAGAGAGGCCTGATTCCTGAAAGTATTCCTCTGTCCTCCACACCAGTGACATACATTAATGGACACACCCATACACTCTAAATGAATGAATGAATAAATAAATGAATAAATAGTTTTAAATATAGGACTGTTGAAAGCAGACATGATAGCTTTTGTTCATGGAGCAAGGAGAATCAATAGCTCAGAATTATCCTCTGTGACATAACTTGGGATATAAATGCCAAACCTGTTTTAACAAGTAGAGATGAACATTGTTGGTGAATTTAAGGCAAAGCACAGTTGCCGCAATATTTCATAGTCAAATTCAGCACCATTCACTATTCTTTGATATATTGGCTAAAAGACCTTTCGTAATGATTCAGCAGTGACTCATATCCTGCTCCATCCACACAGGACAATGGAGCAAAACATTCACTTGCTGTCAGGTGTAAAGATGTCTAGACAGGCAGTGGTGGCACCTCTAATCCCAGCACTTGGGAGGGTAAGTTCAAGGCCAGCCTGGTCTACTGAGTGAGTTCCAGGACAGCCAGGACTATATGGAAAAACCCTGTCTCCAAAAACAAAACAAAACAAACCAAAGATATCTAGTGCAGGTCAAATTTTTTTTATGTCTGTCAGTTTGTGTGTGAGAGAGAGTAGAGGGGAAAAGGCAAAGAGGAGGAGGGTGAGGGAGAGTGAAACGGAGAACAGGAGAGAGAGAGAGAGAGAGAGAGAGAGAGAGAGAGAGAGAGAGAGAGAGAGAGAGAGAGAGAGAGAGAGAGAGAGAGAGAGAGAGAGGAAGGAGGAGGAGGAGGAAGAGGAAGAGAGAAAAAGGGAGGGAGGGGGGATTACTGGCTGTTTTGGAACTCACTATGTAGGGCAGGCTGGCCTCAAACTCACAGAGATCTTTCTGCCTCTGCCTCCCAAGTGCTGGAATTACAAGAGTGGGACACAGCTGTGCAGTCTGCAAGACAATTCTAAAGCTAAAATTTGCCTTAAGCTTTGAAAAGAAACCCAGGCTTGATTTTAAGACAGTTCTGCCAAGCCAAGTAAATTTAAGGTGAAAGATAGATTAGTGTTGAAAGTATATGGGAGAACCAGAGGTCCCAGGCTACTTACTACCTTCAAAAATCCACGATTGGGAACAGATGGATAAAAAGTAACAATACTGTGCAGCGAAAGCATGGGGTTGAGAAAAAGCCTGAGATGACGGGAAGCTTTCACTCTTCAACGATTGGTTTAAATTGAAAACAAGGAGGAGTCTGGGTGTTGTATATTTGTCCGTTAACACCCCAAAGCTTACAATTGGAAGCCCACAAAGGCTCGGAAGCCCGTGAAGGCTTGGAAGCCCGCAAAGACTCGGAAGCCTGCGAAGGCTCCGAAAGCTCAGAAGGGAAGACCGCTGACTCTGAAGCCGGCCTAGACACACTTTGAATTCTGCTCATCTGTAAGTTCACAACCAGGAATTCAACAGAGACAGAGGTGAATTAGAGGTTGCCTCTGGCCAGGTGTTGTTTACAGAGTGGATGGGGGACAGAGAGGAATGGGAGCTAGCACAGGCTATCTTTTCTGAGCTATGAAAATGTTCTCAAACTTTCTTGGGGTTGGAGATTTACCTTAGTACTTGCCTAGCAACTGCAAGACTTATCTTAGTACTTGCCCAGAGTTCGGTCACCAGAGTATAAATAAATACGTAAATATAAAAGGACTAAAAATTCAAAGGGAGTCTGGCAGTGGTGGCACATGCCTTTAATCTCAGCCCTTGTGAGGCAGAGGCAGGTGATTTCTGAGTTCAAGGCCAGCCTGGTCTACAGAGTGAGTTCCAGGACAGCCAGGGCTACACAGAGAAACCCTTTCTTGAAAAACCAAAAAAAAAAAAAAAAAAAAAAAAAAAATTCAAAGTGAACTAAAATTATTATACTCGTTGCGTGATTTGAATGTACCAGAAATCATTGAATTGAAAGCATTAATTGAATTCTGTGAAATATGAGTTCGGTCTATTTTTGAAAAACATATTTTTCCATAGGCAGGGAATGTAGCTCAGTTGACAGAGTGCTTACCTCGCATAAACTCAGTAGTATATGACTGTGCTAACTGAGGTGGAGGCATGTAGATTGATTTATTGATTTTTTTCTCATTTTCTTATTTTCTATATTTTTTATTTACATTCAAAATCATTTCATCTTTCCCATTTCCTCCGTCCCCAAAAGTCCCATAAGCTCCTTTCCCTTCCTCTTTTCCCCATTCAACCCCCTCTTGCTTCTCTGTCCTGGCATTCCCCTACATCCAGTTTTTCCAGGACCAGGGGTCTCTCCTTCCATCTTCTAGGAAATCTATTGACATGTGAATTGTGTCTAGGGTATTCAGAAATTCTGGGTTAATATCCCCTTATCAGTGACTGCATTCCATGTGTGTTCTTTTGTAATTGGATTACTTCACTAAGGATGATATTTTCCAGTTCTGACAATTTGCCTAAAAATTTCGTGAATTCATTGTTTTTAATTGCAGCGTAGTATTCCATTGTTTAAATATACCACATCTTCTGAATCTATTACTCCGTTGAGGGACATCTGGGTCCTCTCCGGCTTCTGACTATTATATATAAGGCTGCTACGAACATAGTTGAGCATGTATCCTTATCGCATCCAGGGGTAGTCTCTCAGTATATGCCCAGGAGTGGTATAACAGGTATGACAACATACTGATTGTAAGGCTAACCTGGGATACATGAGATCCTGACTCCAAAAGGAAACCCATGTGTGTGTTGTGTATACATACATATATATGTGTATATGTGATATCTTAGAATTCTTAAGTATTAACAATTAAAAATAATGTTTATATTTAAATTATTTCACACTGAAAATAAAACCAGTAAGAGTAAATATTATACATTTCATGCCAAATAATATGTGCAAATGGCTACAATAACTCATTAACTGGCTTCTTCTGTTTTATCTCCTCGTTATGCAAGCAGAATCTCACAGATGTCACTTACACATTTAATGTTAGATTACCTTGTTTGTATATTTTTTTAAAGTTACACTTATTACTATACTTCAGCCTCTCATATTTTGTACTGATAGTCGTTTTTTTGTTGTTGTTGTTGTTGCTTGACCTCAGAAACAAAAACCTTGTTTTTTTGTATTCTTGTCTTTTGCAAGACAAGATTAAGTGTAAAAGCCAGGACTTTAAATATGTTGGCCAATGGTTTTTCCACAGAAACCATCTCTAAACCTACACAGGACATTTTAATATTAGGCATAAAAAGTTGGGTGGGTTTAACTATGGCATTTCCATACATACACATCGTTATACAAAGTACATTTTTATTATATTTTTATTAATTCTTTTAGAATTTCACACAATGTATTTAGATCATATGTCTCCAATTTCTCTGCCTAACCCTTCCTAAATCCGTTGCTATGTATCTCCTCAAGTGGTGTGGCCATCAATCCATTCAGAAATTGGTTGGTTGCCCCCATAACTTTAATGCCTTGATTGCAAACATGAGCATATCTTGCCATTCCAGGCATTATTGTGGATCACAGTGTTCACAGTTGGTAAGCCTGTTGATGACTTTCTTTCCTCAATCCCCTTCCAGTACTATGAAAGCTATTCAGCAGAGAGGAAGCTTCCTTATCAATACACAAAACATTTATTAATAATGATTTCTTTCTGGCTCTATTAAGGCTTTCAAAACAGCGCCGAAGGAGCAAAATGAAAAGACATGCTCAGGATTAAGTTGTGAATGTGGAGTGTCCTGAGATAGGCACAGAAGTATGTACATTGACAGTCACTGAGTAGAACCATGGGCCTTTATTTCTGTAATATTATTTAATCAATGTGCATTTTCAATATAGAAAGACTTTCATTTCAATGTCTCATGAGCATGGCAGTTTCTGACATTTTTTTCTTACTGTAAGTAATTGTCATGCTGAGAATAGCCCCTGTGCTTAGCCTGATTTTAAGTTGAACATCTATAAGTGGTTTAAAGTAACATTTGACTAAAATATAAGCAACCTTATAAAAAACTGACATCGTTGGATTCTTTTAATCTTTATTTCTCCTAACTTCTTCTATAGCCTTAATTGTAGAAATTCTAGTGGCCTACACTTCTCCTTTTTCATACAGCCAAAATACTTAGTGGTATTTCCCATTTAATTTGCCTAAAACATTAAGTAGCACATACTTGGCTTTTTTGTGTTTGAAGCCTAATTTGCATGTTGCAGGAACTCTGAGAAAACACATCAGTGACCACTGCCTCTTTGAGGGATAGAATCCCTGACAATTTTTTTAAGGACATGTTGAGGTGTGTGTGTTTGTGTGTGTGTGTGTGTGTGTGTGTAAGGATTTTGTGTTTGTTTTTCAATTATTAAAATATATTGTATAAATATATTATTAATATACTATTAAAATATATTGTAAAAATATATTGTACAAAACAGAGGGAAGGAAGGGGGCTTATGGGACTTTCGGGGAGGGAGGAGACAGGAGAGGGGAAATCATTTGGAATGTAAATAAAAAAACTTAGAAAATAATATATATACATCTATATATATGCATATTGTAAAATATGTCTAAGGTTTGGTGGTCTGCCTGTTTTTCCTATTATGTCTGTCTTATCCCGTCTTGTTAGTGAAATATCTTATCTTCTGTTGGAAATTTAGGTTGAGATTGTATATGTTCAACAAGCCACCTGGCAAATGCCGTTTGAATTAGCTCAGGTCAGGACATCCTCTCTCTTAAGCATAAGCACACACAGAAGAAGTGCAACCAGGAACATAAGCACCCGCATGAGGACAAGAACAAGTGCTTCATCTACAGCTCTTACACAACCAAAACCAGTATCAAGTAGGAACAACTAGTTTTTTGGATGTGGTCTAAAGAAATGGGATGACGTTCAAGGTGGTGGCAAGATTTAATATAAAGATAGTGCTCAGTTTATAATGGTGTGAAATCACAGGAGTTAATTAAAATTTTGCTCGTTTTCTGTAAATTTTTAGAGATGATGATTTCAGAGAAATAAAAGTAAATATCTCCTCACAGATTCAATCAATCACTAGTCTTATACATTCCAGAAATCCTGACTAGAAATGTGCAGATTCTTCTTCTTCCTATTGAATTCCTATTATTCACTTGCTTTTTGGGGGGCACATTTTACTATTTTGTCACAATCGGCTCTGTGCTTCCTTCCTTAACCCCTTCATCTGGACAGGGGTGTGCAATAGATCCAAAACACTTTCAAGAGTCCCAGGACATGGAATTTGAAGTAGGTCCAGCATTCCTCCTTAATGACAGTACAGATCAACAGGCCTCTCCAGAACAAGGAAACTTCGCTGAAGATGATGTGAAGAAATCCTTTGAAGATGCAAAGATCTCCAGTCCTAAAAAATGTGTAATTGATGAAGATTCTGCACACCATGATGCTTCTTCAGATGATGATTGCTGTGTAATAATAGAAGATACTGAAATCAAGAAAGACGCTAAGATCCAAGAACAAAAACATCAAAAGGCACCTGAGGCTGTCCCATCGTGTTCAACCAAACCATTAAAGGCTGTGCACACAGAGGCTGTGGTGGAACCCATAGTATGCACAGATTTGCTGGTCCATTATACTGAGGTATATCTGAAAATCTTTCAAAATGCACTTTTTTGCACCTCTAACATTGTCAAGCTTAAATTCACTCTGTTTATAGTTTCTAATATACTAGCTTTTCAAGTATACAGAAATATTTTTTGCTTCAGAAAATATTTGAAGTAAGTAGGAAATTGAGCTGCTATGAAAATACTGTATTTCTACTGGTCCTGATTTTCCTCATTTGTGGGCAAATGCTAACCATCTCAAGAGAGGAAAGCTTTTCTGAAAACTTATACCAACTGTCCACTCAACAAACAGCTGCACAGACTAAGATGTTTTCCTCCTCTGGGCTGCATCTCTTCTATCCTTGTTGTTATGTATTTGGATAATTGTTTTTTAAAAGATAGGATTCTTAAATGTATAGGATCATCAAGCAAGGAAATGAGCTTGCATCAGTTATGCAAAATTGTTTGTATCTCTTACTGATCCAAGAAGGCAGATACTGCATCCCTGATACCCAAAGAAATCTTCATACAATGAAAATATAAAAGATAGATGTTTCAGTTTAGCCCCCGCAGTGTGACAATGGCAAATTCCTGAGCCGTGGTACTTTCATTTTTGAAAAGGCCTTCTTGCCTTTCACGGATTTTTTTTTTTAGGAACATGAAATTTCTTTGAATTAATTATAAGGAAATTTATGTGAATACGTTTATGTTTTAAAAAAAGTCCTTAAACTAAAATGTTTGAATTAGTACACAATTAAATTCTCAGTGTAGATATGGTTTTAAATTCTTAAAACAATCAATAATAAATTTGCAATCTGGTTATGTACAGGAGCAGAGAGCCCAGGCAGGTCTTAGCAGGGCCCAGTGTAGTATCTTGGATTTCCTGTGGGCATGGGTGAGCAATCCCTCTCCATGTTCACTGTGTTTTGTGCATTAAGGAAAAGCATGGACTACCAGAAGACCTTTGTAATTTTGTGTCCTTACAAATGCAGACAAGGAAAATATATCCATCACAGCGTCCACTTTTGGGGGAAAGGATCTCCCAAATCTGTGGTCCACGAGTTATGACACAGGTCTATGATTTGCGTATAAGCAGATCCTTGTATAATGAATCATCTTCTTACACAGATACTGAAGAGGAGTTATGGACAGTTCATTTTACCTTTATAACTAAAAGGACATTTCATTTTCATAAGAAGTTGGATTGCTTGGCTTACTTGGCTTATCCTACTCCATATGGTACAGTTGATTTGCCCCAGAATGTGAAATATATCTGTGCAAGATAGACATGAATACAGACTAGATGATATACACGTGCTTGAGTGGTGTTCTCGATTCTTAGAAGTCTATAACCGAGGGCATGTCTGTGAATAGTGTGCTAGAAAGCAGTCAGTAGTTCCTATAGCCCTGTACGCAGAGACCAGACTTTCATTATTTTTGAATTACTTTGAATGTTAAGTTAATTTCTTAAGGGTGGTGCTGCTTTTTAAGACATCAAATTACTTTTATGTTTATTTATTGATGCATCAATAACTGAATGAAAGGGAACGAGAACAATGTGAATATGAGTTGGCCCAGCGTATTAAGATGCTTCGAAACTTGCCATACGAACGACCATGGAAGCAACAAACTGGATAAAGACCTCGTATATATAGTCCACGAAAGCAGGTACAGGAGTGGTCCGAGCCTGAGATGTCAAGAAGGAGGTGTATGGCATACCTGTATCATTTTACAATAACCCTGTTGGTTTGTAGAGGTGGTGACTGTTATCGATGACTTGGAGCCACGTGCTATGGATACTTTTGGAAATGACAACACTGAGCATTCAGGAAATGAGACACATAGGTAAGAGTCAGAATGAGTGGGAAGAATGGTGGAGGCTACTGCTTTTCCCCTTGTTCCTGACTGTATAGTGCCTATCTGAGTGCCTACTGATAGAATAGGAGGATCGTTCAAACAGAAAGCCTAGACAAGACAACCTCAAAACTAGAGAAAAAGATATACCTTGAAATCATTTGGCTTCATTGCTCATGTTCAGATTCTCAGCACAAGATGTTCGTAGAGAAGTCTTAATTGACCACAGCTGAGTACCTCCTCAGTGTCATGTTCATTCTTCAACTTTCTGAAATGAAGGCATTGGCTGTGCAAATCAGGGAGGTACATGTAAGATGTTTGTTGCATGCTGTGAAGAGCCAATAATATATAAACCCGGATCAAATTATATGTAGCATGGAGAATTTCTCAGGAGCCATCATACTTTGACTTACATCACTGCTTGAAATTTCTTCTCTTACAGGTGACAGGAGAATCCTGTTGATCATGCTTCTTCACTTCTGCATCATTTATCAAGATCATGGCAAGAAATGACAGCATCACATCAAACATCATCAGTATCTGAGCACCCATTGGCGGCTTCATGTAAAACATTGACAGCATCATGTCAAGCATCTCCACCATCATGTCAAGCATCTGCACTATCATGTCAAGCATCTGCACCATCACATGAAGCATATGCACCATCATGTCAAGCATTGGCTTTGTCACGTCAAGCACCTGCACCATCACATGAAGCATATGCACCATCATGTCAAGCATTGACTGTGTCAAGTCAAGCATCTGCACCATCACATGAAGCATATGCACCATCATGTAAAGCATTGGCTGTGTCAAGTCAAGCATCTGCACCATCACATGAAGCATATGCACCATCATGTCAGGCATCAGCTATGTCATGTCAAGCATCTGCACCATCACATGGAGCATATGTACCATCATATCAGGAATTGGCTGTGTCACGTCAAGCATCTGCAACATCACATGAAGCATATGCACCATCATGTCAAGCATCGGCTGTGTCAAGTCAGGCATCTGCACCATCATGTCAAATATTGGCTGGGTCACATCAAACATGGGCAGCTTTACATCAAGCATTTTTGTCACAACAAGTATTAGCAGCATCACGTCACCCATCAACAATGTCTCATGTAGGTGCTTCTCTATCATTTGAAAGTTTTGACTTAAAAATACCTAGCCTTGAATCCTCAGAAAAATTTATGCAGCTATAGAATAATACCATGGGCCCTGTTACAGAGCATCATCATTTAGTATAGGTCCATTCTTGGGTTTACAGCCAAAGAGAGAATCAGTATTATACAACTGAGATATTCTATAGCTTTTTTATTTTGAATTTAGAATGATTCTGGGCCACTTCTTCATAAGGGTAACACCCCAGACATATAGTCTGTGTTTGCAATGTAGGCTTGAAGCATTATCAGTTTGAGGAAGTTTCACATGTAGAAATAACTGCTGAGTAATACCATTGTCTACTGGGATCTGTATATAACTGAGTTAGATGGGTGGTTCTCAAGTAAAATCCTACTTTCTGTATTCCCCACCACAGATTACCTAATGAAAGAACTCTAGCCAAGCATTTACGTTTACCACTTTCCTCTTCCCCTTCTTTTTTTTCAGAATGCCTCTTCTGACAACCGAAGTGAGAACACGCCATGCTTTCCGCCCCCTGGACATGATTACATTTGTTGCTTTGGGGTTGAAGAGGACACCAATCCTCGCCCATGAGGGGAAGCTGAAGCTGAAGACAGACCTCCATGGTCTGTGTGGGAAAGGGACATGCAAAATGGGCAGAGTCCCTTGATGGGAGAGGTTGGGTGGGTTATATTTCTTTTCTTGCAAATGAAGTTTGTAGTTATTCTTAAGCATAGTGAGTTTGTTGGAAATTGTGCTGCAGCAGTAGACTGTTACATCTAACTTGGTGTGTGATAGCAAGAATTACCTGGCCCTTGATGCCCAACACTACTTTGTGTATATGTATATCCATAAGTGCTTTCATTTTGGCAAGCTGACTTTAGTGGAAGAATGTCAGGGTCCTATATATTTTTCTTGACAAAATTAAAGATACCACAGAACTATGCAATGCAGGGTGGAAAAGCATTTCTATCACACCCTGTCCCCAAATTCTGGGGCCTCGTTTTGTTTTGTTGGTGGTGGTGGTGGTTGTTTTTTTTTGTTGTTGTTTTTTTTTTTTTTTGAATTATTTCTACCTTTCTTCTGTAGCCCCATGATACTTCATAACCTATGTTAAATGGGTATCCAATTGTGAAAAACTAATATCTGTTCAAAATGGTGTACATCTTTACTTAATAAACACTACACTTTACTACAAGTGTTGTTTTTGGGTGGTTGACTTTGATATCCTAGGAGTGGTATAGCCGTGTCCTCCGGGAGTGTCATGCCCAGTTTTCTTAGGACCTGCCAGACTGCTTTCCAGAGTGGTTCTACGAGCTTGCAATCCCACCAGCAGTGTGTTCCTCTTTCTCCACATCCTCCCCAACAACTGCTGTCTCCTGTGTTTTTGATCTTAGCCATTCTGACTGGTGTGAGGTGGAATCTCAGCATTGTTTAGATTTGCATTTTCCTAATAACTAAGGATGATGAACATCTCTTTAGGTGCTTCTCAGCCATTAGATTTTCTGTTCATCCCCCAGGTTTCCGCCCGATACTTGGTACCATGGCGGCGCGGGCACCTTCATTATGGTTTATTGCCATCTTAGCTAGGGTTGGAAAGGGCAGATGCCATATGTGTTCACCACCATCTTTGGACTGCCATATGGCTGGCCACTGTCTTTGTTGGAGGGGATGAATGTCCTATGGTTTCACTACTATCTTGGTTAAGGGCAAGCCTGTGGGTATAGTATGGGCCAACCAGGGAGACAACAGATCTCTAAAGATACATTTAAATTTTGATAGGAATTTTTATGTTAATTACTTCCTGTCTTAAAAAAAGAGGTTTATAAGAGATAGGATTTAAAAGCAATGCATCTTTAATGAGATATTAAAATGGAACTTCCTTGCGTTCATCTACGAGAGCACACTTTGCTGGTAGTCAAACTTTGTAACCTAAGTATCACTTAGATGGTTTTGATTTTTGACACAATTTTCACTTTTGGAGATTGGCTTTGCCTTAAACAAATTATGCTTGTATCCTCTGTCTTCCCTCTTGAAATAACAAAGGTACTTCATTCTAACATTACTAGAGCCCACAGTTGATATAAGATAAACTTTTTAAAGAGGAAATTTTGGAGTTCTAAAGAAAAATTTTAAAACCTGGATAATTGTAAGGACCAGATTTAATATATTTAAGTTTATGATGTTCAGACATTTTAGATTTATAAGATATGTTATTATAATGTCTTTATTAATGTGTAGTCTTTAGAAATAAATACAAGGTTAAAAGTTAGATCTACACCTATGAGCACCAAATATCAAAGAACACTTTCATAGGGGTAGCCTAGGGTAGCCTGCATGTTTGCATTACAATTCATAACAATGGCAAAATTGCAGTTGTGAAGTAGCGACCAGAAAGATTTTGTGGTTGGAGGATGGCCACAACAGGGAAACTGCTGAAGGGTTGCAGCATTGGAAAAGTCCTAAAGGCCCAGACGCATGCTGTGTGTTTTCATCTTGGAAACAACGTCGTCACTACACAATGGTATTTCCAAAGTAATGCTTAAATTGCAAAGAAAGTCTGAAGAAATTATTAGAAAATGAAATAGAGCCAACACTGGTATCCTGAGAAAGAAAAAACTATTAAAGTTATGAAATAAGTTTTTCACATTTGAGAGTGGTTCCTGGATAAGCAAGTATAGAATATGTAAAATCTTATATTAGTAAAACTAAGTCAAAACATTGGGACTCCTAGAAGACTCATTGTGTGCAATGTGTAGAAGCAGAAAACTAGCAGAACTGCTGAGTTAAGGGTTAACTTGTCTCCTTCTGGCCAGTGCCTGGCAGCTTTTCCCATGCCATTTATCATTAGAGCTTCACAAGTAAATCAAAGTATCTGGCCGCAGAGCTCTGAGCTCTGAGGTATAATAAGTTAAAAGGTAAAGTTTAGATGATAATAATGATAAGTTTGCAATTATTATTACTTTGGATATAGGCCTGGGAATAGGGAAGTTTGGAACCTTGGGGAACAATTGAATTCTTGATTCTTTGTAGCTTGTTGTTATTCTTTTAAATTTGATTTGGCAATGATTATAAAATGTCTTTTTATCTGCTTTTGGAATATCAATAAAAGACTGGGGACAGAAAGAGGCGAGAGAGTGAGAGGGAGAGCGGTTGAGGAGTATGTGAGGTGAATATGGAGAGCAAATGAGGGGGGAAGAGTAAGAGAGAGAGAGAGAGAGAGAGAGAGAGAGAGAGACAGAGACAGAGAGAGAGAGGAATGAGAAAGCTTTGGGAAGAGTGAGTGGAGAGAGAATGTGAAGAGTGAGTCAAGAGAGAACGTGAGGTGCGGATGGAGAATGTATTTGTGAGTGAAACGAGAGTGCATATGGTGTATATGTGAGATTTGTGTGAGATGTCTGTGAAGAGTGTGCAGAGTGAAAGGGGAACACACCGAGGTGTGTTTGAGTGTGGGAATTCAAGAAAAGCAGAGTGCGCAGGAGAATGCAAAGTGTGTGAATTCTCAAGCTGTGAGCAAAAGAGTGAGAAAGAGCAGAGACTGAGAGAGAAAAAAAACTTTAAGCCTCGAAAAATTTTCTGTCGGCTTTGACCACAAAAAGTAGATTGTGAATATTTATTATCCACATTCCAGATATTCCTTCTTCCTATTGAGAACTCCTATCCTCCTATCCTTCCTGCCTGGAAGGCTCCTGTCCCAGGCTGCTCCTAGGTTCCTATGTCCTGTGTTTTCTGGGTGTGTCCCTCTGAGCAGCAGTGGCAGCTTTGCCTGTGCTCACAGGCTTGTATGCACTCCTTCTCTCCATACCCAAATTCGTCCCAGAGAGAACTGGTCTCTCAGAAGTACTGAAACACAGGCTTGCAGGATGGACAAGCCACAGTCAGAGACAGCAAGAACAGCTAACACCAGAGCTATCCATATGGCGAAAGGCAAGGGCAAGAACATAAGCAAGAGTAACCAAGGCTACTTGGCATCATCAGAACCCAGTTCTCCCACCACAGCGAGCCCTGGATACGTCAACACACCAGAAAAACAAGACTGATTTAAAATTACATCTCATGATGATGATAGAGGACTATAGGAAGTACATAAATAACTCCCTTAAAGAAATACATGAGAACACAGGTAAACAGGTAGGCACCCCCAAAGAGGAAACACAAAAATCCCTTAAAGAATTATAGGAAAATACAACCAAACAGATTAAGGAATTGAATAAAACCATTCAAGATCTAAAAGTGGTAATAGAAACAATCAAGAAATCATAAATGAGACCAACCAGGAGATAGAAAACCTAGGAAAGAGATCAGGAGTCATAGACACATACACCATCAACAGAATACAAGAGATAGAAGAGATAATCTCAGGTACAGAAGATACCATAGAAAACATTGACACAACAGTCAAAGAAAATGCAAAATGCAAAAAACTCCTGAGCCAAAACATCAAGGAAATCCAGGACACAATGAAAAGACTAAACCTAAGGATAATAGGTGTAGAAGAGAGTGAAGATTCCCAACTTAAAGGGTCAGTAAATATCTTCAACAAATTATAGAAGAAAACTTCCCTAACCTAAAGAAAGAGATGCCCATGAACATACAAGAAGTCTACAGAAATCCAAAGAGACTGGACCAGAAAAGTAATTCTTCCCATCACATAACAATCAAAACACCAAATGAGCAAAAGAAAAACTATTAAAAGCAGTAAAGGAGAAAGGTCAAGAAACATATAAAGGCAGACCTATCAGAATTACATCCGACTTCTTACAAAAGACGATGAAAGCTAGAAGATCCTGGACAGATCTCATACAGATCCTAAGAGAATAAAAATGCCATCCCAGGCTAATATACCCAGAAAAACTCTCAATTACGATAGATGGAAAACCCAATGTGTTCCATGATAAAACCAACTTTACACATTATCTTTCCACAAATTCAGTCCTACAAAGGATAATGAATGGAAAACTCCAACACAAGGAGGGAAACTACACCATAGAAAAATCAGGAATCTTCTTTCAAGAAACCCAAAAGAAACCGAAATATCAGGAAGAAACAATCACTACTCCTTAATATCTCATAACATCAATGGACCCAATTTCCCGATAAAAAGATAAAGACTAACAGACTGGACATGTAAACAGGAGCCAGCATTTTGCTGCACACAGGAAATGCATCTCAGTGTCAAAGACAAACAATACCTCAGAGTAAAGTGATTGAAAACAATTTTCCAAACAAATGGTCCCAGGAAACATGCTGTAGTAGCCGTTCTAACATTGAATAAAATCAACTTCCAAACAAAAGTCATCAAAAAAACATAAGGAATGACACTTCATACTCATCAAAGGAAAAAAAATCTAACAAGAAGGACTCAATTCTGAACATCTATGCTCCAAATTCAAGGGTGCCCATATTCATGACAGAAACTTTACTAACGTTCAAAGCACACATTGCACCTCACACAATCATAGTGGGAGACTCCAACACCTTGCTCTCATCAACAGACAGATCATGGAAACAGAAACTAAACATAGACACAGTGAAACTAACAGAAGATATGGACCAAAAGGTTTTAACAGATATCTGTAGAATATTTCATCCTAAATCAAAAGAATATACATCCTTCCTTAACTTTTTTCATAGACTATACTTGTCGCAGCAGATTTTCATGTGACGGGGATCACTTGTGGACTGCCAACTACTGAGCTCTAGACTTTGCTGAAAGCTGATGTAAACATGTTCAGCTTATGTGATTACTTTCTGTCTTAAGCTGGCCCAGCTAAGCAGATGTTTCTGATAAATGCCCCATTACCCAGACTTTGACTAACATTTCAGACTTCCTAGGCCCTGACAATGATGCCCTATTTTCAGCTTTAAGTAGAATTTTGTTTCTTGCCCCACAGAGAGCATAAAGGGCTAAGTCAAAAGGAAATTCCCTGACATAGGGGATAAAACTGCTACATATGATGCCAACTGTCATAGTAGGAAAGTGGGCCCAGATTTATTAACTGGTGAATTAACTAAACTAGTTCTACAGTATGATAGGACATATGCAGAACCAAGAGGTTTTATATGGCTTTAAGAAAAAATTGTTTTTTCTACACAAATCATTTGGGATCGGGATTATAATCTGGCAGCATTAAAAATATTACAAAACTGGAACCTGAGATCAAATAAATGACTGGTGCCCTGTCAATTTCCAGATTTCTTCTAGATAGTAACTCTGTTGTCGGCCATCACAGGGCCTTTGTTCCTTCTCCTTGTGCTAATTACTTCTGGATCTAGCATCAATAATCCAACAACTAAATGAAAATTCCTATCTAGTACCATTAATCTGATGGGGTTAGGATCCAAATATAAACAAGTCCCCATCACAGAGTCAAGGATTTGATCCAGGATACAACTAAAGGTGGGAATGATAGACCTGAACTTACACTATAAGCTCCACCTGCCCAAGGTCCACCTCCCTGTAAGAACACTGGACTTTGTGTATCTCCTATTAGACTGCCTATTTCACAGTGTACTTGGAATTCATCCTCTCGTGTCTTTTCTTTCTGCAATAACTACCTTTTAATTTCTTTAGTTTTACAGGCATGAGCCACCACACCCAGCCCAAAGTATCAAGCTTTTAGGATCACAATGTTTAGTGGCATGGTCCTGTCTATAAATCCATCAACTCAGGAGAGTTTGAAAGATGATCACAAATTCAAATCTTGACTGAGCAACTTAATCAGACTCTGTTTCTAAAGAAAAAGCAAAAATGGTACCAAGAATACAGTTCAGTGTTAGAGTGCATTTGTTAAGGCCTTGGAGCTAATATGCAATACTTAAAATAAATTAAAAAAAACAAAAAAAGACTGGACACAACGAGCATCTTTATGTCAGAACACACACACAAACACACACACACACACACACACACACACACACACATATATATATATATACATATATATATATAATTTCCTTTGGTTCTAAAACCACACAGTACCCTTGACATTTAGATGTCATCTTCATGGGCTAGAGATTTCTCCTCTCTTCCTTTTATCTCTGTCCTGTTGGCTTGCCACACTTTGGTAAATCTATTTACATCTCTTTGGATAGTAAACATGGAGTGGAGTGAGTAATACTTTTGATGGACAAGGGGCAGTTATAGAATTTCAAGAATGATGCGGTACATTGTGAAAGAGCCCTTTTCTACTTTGCATGACGTTGTGGCTTTGATATCCATGCTCCTAGAGCTTCCAGAATATGGTAATCGATATTGTTTTCCTTTTTTCTTCTCTCTGTCTTGGATTATAAACAAATTTCAATTCTCTTCCTGTAAACACATCATTTTTCCACTTTACAAAATGATATTCCATCTTGGTGGTCAAATCTATTTTCATTTGTTTGTAATTTTTACTAGTGTTATATTAGTTGTACAAAACAAAACAATGAGTTTCCTTCCTTCCTTCCTTCCTTCCTTCCTTCCTTCTTCCTCATCCTCCTTTTTTTCTGAATGAAAATTTTCACTCTGAAGCAAAAGTGACCTAAAGTTCACAGTGTACTTCAAGCTATCCTCAAACTTGTGGTGATCCTCCTATATTAGCTTCTTGAGTACTTGTATCATAGATATGAGCCACTGACTCCAATTTAATATTGGGTCTCAATATGACATTTTATAAGCAAGTACAGTTGATTTTCTTCATATTCACCCCATTCCCCTTTCTTCTGTATTAATGTTCTTGTCTCAGAATGCCACTGGTTGGCTTTCCCCGTTCTACTTTTATTGCTAGTTTTCTTTAAGAAAATATTGAAAGATAATTTCCCCCAAACTACACAACTTTGAAAGTCTTAGTATAATATTTCTGGGTATTTTGATTGGGAGGAACAGGACTATAGTTTTGTTAATTTTAAAACCCCAGAATCTGAAAGATTTCATCCCTCTACCCATGTTCCCTGTTTTCTGCATCCTCTGGAGCAAGCAGAATTGTCCTGAGCAGCCTGCTATACCCAGCGGATCTCCATTCTACTGGCACCTCTACTCCTACCTTCTTCAGACCCGAGACTCTTGAACCATAAAACCAGAACCATAAAACCCAAGGATACCCATCCTCTGATACCTACTACAACAGGAACATTCAGGAACCAAAGACATCCATATGGCTAAAGGTTCTCTAGTGAACACAATCAACAAAAGTCAGGGCAATATGTCACCTCCAAAGCACAGGTATCCTTCTACAGCAAGCCCTGGACAACACAACTGAAGGACAAGAAAATTACCTTAAATACGATCTTATAAAGATGACAGGGGCCTTTAAAGAGGAAATTAATAAATCCCTTAAAGAAATACAGGAAAATACAATAAAAAATTTATAGGTCTTTAACGAGGAAACAAATTAATCCCTTAAATATATACAGGAAAATATAATTAAACTGGTGAAGGAATGAATAAAACTGTGCAAGACCTGAAATTGGAAATAGAAGCAATAAAGAAAACACACGTGGAGGGAATTCTGGAGATAGAAAACCTGGGGAAGAGAACTGGAAAAACAGATGCAATCATCACCAATAGAGTACAGGAGACTGAAGAGAGAATATCAGGCATAGGAGATACAGTAGAAGAAATTGATCTAATAGTCAAAGAACAGGTTAAATCTAAAAACATTTCCTGACATAAAATATCCAGGAAATTTGGAATATGATATAAAGATCTAACCTAAGAATGATAGGAATAGAAGGTGAGGAGTCCCAGCTCCAAGACCTAGAAAATATTCTTAACAGACTCATATGAGAAGACTTTTCCAACCTTAAAGAAAATGATGTCTCTCTCTCTCTCTCTCTCTCTCTCTCTCTCTCTCTCTCTCTCTCTCTCTCTCTCTCTCTCTCTCTCTCTCTCTCTTTCTCTCTCTCTCCCAGTAGTATCCAGGTCTATGATCCATTGCATCACAGGCTTGTCTATGGCAGGAATTCAGAAGACCACCCAAAATCCCCTTGGGAAAATGAAGTCTTCCCTAACCTAAGGAAAGCTGACTTCTGTTGCTTTTAATTCATGGAATAGTGGGTCTTCTTCCACAAATGTAAAGACTTTCTCTCCAGCATGCAGGGGCACAGCACCAATTACAACATCTGTGCTGAAGAAGACACAGTTTTTGATCCAGCCATAGTAATTCCCGCAACTCGTAACGGTTCCCCTTATAACTTTTGTGTTTGGCTCACCTGTGAATAGGGGACACCACAGGTGCCATGAATTAGTCTCCAAAGCAAATGCCCACTCCAAATAATCCTCCCCTTGGATGATACAGTTCAGTCCGTATCCTTCTACAAACAGTGCTTCTGATTTGGGGAGCACATGGGGAGGACTGGAAGAACTATGGGGCTTCACTCTGTAGGATTCTTAAGGCAGAATATCAAGGTACAGTCTTGGCTTTGCCATGCTCTTCACAGGAGGATCCCAGTGAAGAGCCTGAGCAGAGACCCAGATAGCCTTGGTTATAACTACAGTGTCCTTCCCTGATGGTCTGCATAACCCCAAGTAAATTTCTTAATATCTATGTCCACTTTTGCAATAGGTGTCTCCTGATTTCTCTTGTTCACATTAACCAGCACATACATGACGACTCTTTGGCAACTGTTAGTGTCTTGTACAACTTAGAGATCAAATGCTATTGCAGTCACTGTGTCTATGGGTGGACATTCTTTATGGGAACACAGTCACTGTAAAATGTTACTTAACAAGTTCCAAGGGTGAGATGCAGCAGGAAGGGATTTTATGGACTCATCAGAGACAGGCCTGTGAGCACAGTATTTCAACCCTGCTACTAGGGAGAATAAAGGAGAACAATGACATGTTCCAGACCCTCTTAAGCTTCAGATCAAGACTGAGGCTGTCCTGGGCAACAGCATGAGTCCTTGAGACTCTCAATGTGAGAGAAGGAACTGGAGTGAGGCTGACCTAGAGCAGGAGACTCTAGTTTCCATCTCCAGCATAAAAATCAGATAATTCATGAAATGAATTTGTATTTTTCAGGCCAAGGCTCACCCTGTGCACTAAAGCGGCCCAGGACTCTTTCTTTATGCAGTTTAGGTTGGCATCAAACTTGTGACCCTCCAGCCTTCACAGCCAAATGGCCGTAGGATTGGCCTGGCAAGATTAGGGCTTCTCTGGAAGGACTGGTCATGAATATTAACCACACACTTGACAAAAAGAATCACCAGACACACATTAGAATGGCTTCAGAGCTTGGATGCCATCCAGCTCAGGAAAACATGCGTTTCCCTAGACTCCCACCCACCAACAGGTCTTCTACCAATTCTGTTTGAGGACTGACTAAATGTGAGATCCGCCTTGCAGGGAACAAAGTGACTTGGGAGAAAGCATGGCCCCTGAACATCCACCTATGACAAAGAACTTGGATTGACTCCATTCTTGCCTACAGAACGAAGCTGGAGTAGATGCAAGGGGAAATCTGTGTTCAGTGGAAGAGTGCTTCCCTGCTTCTGGAAGTAGAAGAAAGACTCTCAAGGGCCTTTTGTATCTCATATCGTATCTTCCCACATTGGCCCACCAGGAGAATTTGAGAGAGGGTGAAAGTTCACCCAATTCATGGGTACCTGGGGACAACCTCCAGCTCAGAAGCCACTGAGGAGAGCAGTAGACCTGATCTAACACCTCCATGCCCTCCCCCCAACTCCCACAGCTGAGTTCACAGTTCACAGCTAAGGAGGGTCTTTCTGAGGTGTTTCACACAAAGAAAACTAGTACATCAAGGAGTACCTTCTAGGTGGGTTTGCTCTCTTTCCACAATTTTAATCGTCAACTGAGAGTAGTGCACGACCCTAAGCAATGCCCTGACTCAATGTCTCGCACCAGAGTCAGGGAAACTGCTGCAGCAGGAGCATGAAGGCTTAGATCTCGTGAGCCCCATGGTGCCACCTCTTGCTGTCCTGCCGAACTCCTGGGAAATGGTACCAGATGACTACAGGGTAGCCCTTAGGACAGCCAGGCTCATCTTACCACCCAAGCAGCTCAGTGGGAGTCCCTTCCACAGCCTCTCCTGAGAGCTTGCTAACAAGTGGGCATTATTCTGCAAACCAACCAATGGGAGCGCAGCATGAGCTCACAATGCTCCCCTGGCCACTGGCAGGCTTCAGGAGGAAAAATATGGATCCTACTATGCATCTTGTCCCTAGCATAGGAAGAACATATAAATGTATTGTGCGGTGATCCCTGGAGTGTTCCCTGAGTGATGGAAAGAGAGTGTTGCTATGTTTCCTGAAGGTCTGGAATTCTGGCTTAGACACCATAGAAGTAATGTGTCTCTGGGTGGACAAATAAAATCTACTATGCGTTCAGAATAAAAATTGAACTTTACGTGGTTAGACAGTGTTCAACAGGGAGATTCTGAGGTAGTGTTGAGCGCAGCAGCGATAGTGTTGGAATTCCTATGAATAAGCCAGGTAGGGTGTGGCAGTACTCGAGGGTGCATGGATCCTGGATGTAGTTCACATTGGGGGCCTGTGCCTTGATTGTGATGGGGGTCCTTGAGTAGCTCACAACCGTCTTCAACATGGGCTGTTCAAGCTAGAGCTCCTTAGAAGTATACCAGTCCTGCATTATCATAGATATTCCTAATACTCATTGCGACCACACAATGACCCTTAGCCTTAGTATGCAAGACATCTGATGGAACTTTACCCATTCCTTCAGCAACTAACTCCCCTAACTAATTCCAAGGCTCTAACATAGAAGCAGTGAATAAAGAAGAAAACAGACTTGACCCTGTGGCTTTAATTTCCTTAGAGGCTTAAGAAAGCACACTAGATAATAAGGGTGACTAAAAGAAAAGAAGGCCCACAGTGGCAAGTCCTCAAAGCTGATACATAAATTCCCTTCAGAAACGAAGTTTGACAAAACAATAGCACTTCAAGGACATGATTGAGTCTGGATATGGAATGGAGAGCATTAGAAGGTGTGGGGGAGGAATCCATTGAGAGCCCTAAGCAGAGGGAAGGCTTCCCTTTAATGCCCAGAGAACTGCTTCTTTAACCATGAAAACATGCTGGACTGGAGTAAGGATGAGAGTGTGCTGACCTTGGGGTAAATGCATGTCATTCCTGCACTTTCTATGCAGGACAAGAATGATCTCTGTGATTTGTGGCCAACACAGTCTATGTAGTGAATTCCAGCCAAGCCAAGACTTTGTTGTCAGACACTGTCTTAAGAGGCAGAGATGTCCATAAATGAGAAAAAGGGTAGCATCAGAGAGAGTGCCAAAAGGAGAGAGATGGAAAGGTAGGTGGGCAGTGAGAAGGGACCTTCTCACAGTAGCCTTCTTCATCTGCAGTGAAATCCACCAAGGGTCTCCCTGAGGATTCTCAGAACAATAATAAGAAGGAAGGCATGATCCAACTCTTCCTAACCACGTGGTGGTGGATAGTATGCTTCACATCCCATGACTTAGTTCAGGGTGGCTTATGTGACAGGAAGTGTAGGAAAGCTGGGTTCCATACACTGGGAGCTCTCAAGTCACATAATGTACTATAGTTTGTCTTAATTCTGTGTCAGGGAGATCCAAAGGAAGTGTGTCTGAAATCAGGATGTGGGATTTGGGGAAAATATGGAGGTCCCAGTTCTACCACAGAGCCTCAGGGCATCTTTCACCAGGAAAGACTTTCTTTAAATGCAGAAACTACCTCTAGATCAGCTCACCTGAATGCCCAGCAGACAGTAACAAAGCACTGTGAGAGTCAACGCTGCCTCTCCCACAGTCTGCTGAGAAGGACATGGCTCTGGATTTCATGGGAGCTGTGTGAGCCACTATCACCAGCTTTTCATGATGAGATCTGTTAAAATCATTTCCAACAGTTACCCCAGAAAACATGGTCACATTTCCCTTGATCCATATGTGCGCAGAAACCTGTTGCACAATTCAAAACTGAGGAACACATTTGAAAAATCCTCCATTGATGTCAGAGCACACAAAAGGGGAGGAGAGTCAAGTGTGTGGCAGCTTCAAGTTATGTGAGGGTGGTCAGCTTGGGTGGAAAACATGGAGCATAGATGTACAGTGGTCAGAAACATGATGCTGCCTGCATTCTCTGTGCACCCTCACTGTGAGTCATATTTTTAATCTGTATAGGGGCATGTTATTCACCCAGGGATTATCTATCCTGGAATCTATGATTCCTGATCTGTGTCAGTCCTGTCTAAGGTTGAAGACAAAGGGCTGAGCCTACAGGTCCAGTTCCCTTCCCTTCAAGTGCAGACAAATAGAAGGAAATTGCTCTTCATGGAAGATACACTACCCCAAGGTGTGAACACTTTTTGGTGGTGGGCATTCAAAACCCTGGCATTGACCATCTTACAAGAAGAAGATTGGGTCTCTTCACTGAGATTAACAGAGGCATACCTTCTCAAAAGTCTGAGCTTGGCGTGCTCAATGGTCCCTTTGTTTCATAGACCACACTGCCTGCCTTGCTACTGCCTTGCAGAGAGGTACTCATGCACCAGGGTGGCATGCCTGACACATTAGTTCCAGTGCTGCTACCTCTTTGACTTCTGCCCTCTGTTCTGCTCCGCGGAGCCTCTCTATGTTCTGACCAGAAGTCCATAAGTCCGTGACATGGAATTGACCCAAGAAGTAAGACCCCAAATTAACCCAAAGGACCCTTTGCTGGTGAGCATGAACACCCACATTCTCCTTGACCTTTACAGGCTATGACTACCAATGATGCCATTCTGATCCTAAATTCAGGTTACAAGGGAACCAGAGGCCAGCCACTTGCAGAAACTTTCTCCCCTATATGGTGTAAACATGGCAACTCACATCAACAGTACTTAATCTCAGGAATGCTGCAAGCCGAAGGACACTCTGAAGGTGGCTCACATTCTTTTCTAGGTGACTCTCAATCGGTGACCCTGAGGTAGGAACCCCATGGACTCAGATGAAGGAGGAGCAGGCCAGGAGGCACAAACAAGCAGAGCGTGTACCTAGGTCTGTGGGAATTGGTATGGAATAGTGTGAGCTCAGAACTACCCTCATGAAGTAGGGTCTGCTATGGGAAGAATGCCTACCTCCGGGCAGTGGGGGGGGGGGAATGAATCCAGAAGAACCAGATGGGCCGCAACTGCAGAAGTGTGTATGGAGTAGAGTGGACAGAGATGTGACTTTTTCATGTCCCACATGACAGGAGGTGTCGTCAGGAGATTCTTAGAAAGATACCAAGGGATAGTACTAGTCAACGATAGGAGGCTATCCACAGAGATGCAGAAGTTTGCACAGTGTAATTTTCTAGTTCCTACCTGGAGAATTTCAATCCCTTTCTCATCAGTGTGAAATCAGCCTCCCTCAGAATGGTACTCCAACCCTGAATCCAAACTCTGGTCCCTCTTCCTAGCCCAGCAGTTTGGAAGATTAGGAGAATCAGGCCAACAGCTTGTTGACTTCAGAGAGTCAGTGCAGGAGTTTGGTACCTTAAGAAAGACATACCATCATCTTGATACCATAAGAGATTGAGCTTAATTTGGTACCTTAAGAGTGTCAGCTCTGTAGCCTCGTGCCGTAAGAGACTCGGGCCAGCAGGTTGGTACCTTCAGAATGTCAGTGGCAGGTAGTGGAGGTACCTGCCTTTAATAAAAGGACTTTTGAGGCAAAGACAAGCAATTTTCTGAGTTTGAGGTCAGCCTTTTACACAGAGTGGCAGGAAAGTATGTCTAGCCCAGGACAGGCAGGGTTACAGAGAGAAACTCTGTGTCTAATAGAAAAAGAATAAAAAATGAAAGACTCAGCTCATCATCTTGGTACCTTAAGAGCGTCAGGGCAGCAGCATGGTACCTTAAGAGAGTCAGCTCAGCATCTTGCAACTTTAAGAGTGTCAGGCCAGAAGCTTGATACATTAGGAGACTGAGGACAGCAGGTTGGTACCTTGAGAGAGTCAGCTGAGTAGTTTGATACATTAAGAAATGCAGCTCAGCAATTGGTAAATTAAGAGAGTGAATGTCAGGTAGTTGTGAAGTATGCCTTTAATCCAAGTACTTGTGAGGCAGAGGCCAGAAGATTTGTGAGTTGGAGGCCATAGTGGTCTACAGAGTGAGTTTCAGGACAGCCAGAGCTACACAGAGAAAGCCTGTCCCAAAAAACCAAAAAATAAAAAAAATTGAAAAAACAAGAAAGTGAAAGTCAACTTATCATCTTGGTAATTTTAGAGAAGCAACTCAGCAGCTTGGTACCTTCAGAGAGTCAGCCCAGTTGCTTGGTGCATTCAGAGAGTCATCTCAGAATCTTAGTACTTTAAGAGACTCAGGACAGCAGCTCAGTACCTTTATAGAGTCAGGACAGCAGCTTTGTGCATTCAGAGAGTCGGGCCATCAGCTTGGTACTTTAAGAGAGTCAAGCCAGCTTCTTGGTACATTAAAAGAATCACCTCAGTACCTACTTATCTTAAGACAGTAAGGCCATCAAGTGGTATTTTCATAGTCAGTGTCAGGCAGTGGTGGCCTTTAATCCAAGCACTTGGGAGATAGAGGCAGGGATATTTCTGTGTTCGAGAACAGCCGGGTCTACAGAGTGAGTTCCAGAACAGGCAGGCTAACAAAGAGAAACCCTGTTTCAAAAGACCAAAAAATATAAAAGTAAAAAATAAAGAGAGAGTCAGCTCATCATCTTGGTACATTAAGAGAGGCAGCTCAAATTGTGTTAAAAACTGCAGGGTATTGGTACAGTGACAGGTATGTAGATCAATGGAACAGAATTGAAGACCCAGAAATGAATCCACACTCCTATGGTCAATTGATCTTTGACAAAGGAGCTAAAACCATCCAGTTTAAACAAAAATAGTTTTTTCAACAAATGGTGCTGGTTCAACTGGAGATCAACATGCAGAAAAATGCAAATTGACCCATTCTTATCTCCTTGCACTAAGCTCAAGTCCAAGTGGATCAAGGATCTCCACATAAAACCAGACACATTTAAACTAATGGAAAGGAAACTAAGGAAGAATCTTGAACATATGGGCACAGGAGTGAATTTCCTGAATAGAACTCCAATAGCTTATGCTCTAAGATCAAGAATTGTCCAATTGGACCTGATAAAATTACAAAGTTTCTGTAAGGCAAAGGACACTTGCAAAGGACAAAATAGCAGCCAACAAATTGGAAAAAGATCTTTACCAACCCTACATCCGACAGAGGGCTAATATCCAATATATACAAAGAACTCAAGAAGTTAGAACCCAGAGAGCCAAGTAACCTTATAAAAATGGGATACAGAGCTAAAGAAAGAATTCTCACCTGAAGAATATCTAATGGCTGAGAAGCATCTAAATAGATGTTCATCATCCTTAGTCATTACGTAAATGCAAATCAAAACAACCCTGAGATTCCATCTCACACCAGTCAGAATGGCTAAAATCAAAAACCTAGGAGACAGCAGTTGTTGGCGACGATGTGGAGAAAGAGGAACACTCCTCCAATGCTGGTGGGATTGCAAGCTGGTACAACCACTCTGGAAAGCAGTCTGACGGTTCCTGAGAAAACTGTTCTTGACACTCCCGGAGAAAACGGCTATACCACTCCTGGGCTTATACCCAGAATCTTTCCCTGAATGCAATAAGGACACATGCTCCACTATGTTCATAGCTGCCTTATTTATAATAGTCAGAAGCTGGAAAGAACCCAGATTTCCCTCAACGGAGGAATGGATTCAGAAGATGCGGTATATTTACACAATGGAATACTACACTGCAATTAAAAACAATGAATTCACGAAATTCCTAGGCAAATGGTCAGAACTTGAAAATGTCATCCATAGTGAGGTAACCCAATCACAAAAGAACACACATGGTATGCAGTCACTGATAAGGGGAAATTAACCCAGAATCTCGGAATACAATAGACACAATTCGCATATCAATTGATTTCCAAGAAGATGGAATGAGAGATCCCTGGTCCTGGAAAGACTGGATGTAGTGGAATGCCAGGACAGAGAAGTGAGAGGTGGTTGAATAGGGAAAAGAGGGAGGGAAGGGTGTTTATGGGACTTTCAGGGAGGGAGGAAACGGGAAAGGGGAATGATTTGGAATGTAAATAAAAAAATCTTTGAAAATAATTAAAAAAAGAGAGAAACACCTCAGCATGCTGGTACTTTTAGAGTGTCAGGCAAGGAGCTTGTTACTTTTAGAGAGTCAGCTAAGTAGCTCAGGAGAGCAGCTGGGTACCTTAAGAAAGACAGGCCAGCATCTTGCTACCTTAAGGGAGTCACCACCAGGCAGTGGTGGCACATGCCTTTATTCTCAGCACTTTGTAGGAAGAGGCAGACAGATTTCTAAGTTTGAGGCCAGCCTATTGTACAGAGTGAGTTCCATGACTGCCATGGCTACACAGAGAAACCCTATCTCAAAAAACAAAACAAAAAAAAAATTAAAAAGAAATGAAAGAGATAGTCAGCTTATCTTCTTGGTACTTTTAGAGAGGCAACTCAGCACTTTGGTACATTAAGAGATTCAGCCCAGCAGCTTGGTAAGTTAGGAGAGTCTGGCCAGTAGCTTGTTGCATTCAGATAGTCAGTGCAGGAGTTTGTTGCCTAATGAAATACAGGCTATCATCTTGATTCCTTAAGAGAGTCAGCATAGTTTCGTACCTTAAGAGTGACAACGCTGCAGGTTGGTACCTTAATAGAGTCAGGCCAGCAGGATGGTACCTTTAGAATGTCAGTGTCAGGCTGTGGTGGCACATGCCCTTAATACCGGCACTTGGGAGGCAGAGGCAGGCAGTTTTCTGAGTTTGAGATCAGCCTTGTCTACAGAGTGGCAGGAAAGCAGGTCTACCACAGGACAAGCTGAGCTACACAGAGAAACTCTGTTTCTAATCAAAAAAGTAAAAAAAAATAAAAAAATGAAAGAGAGAATCAGCTCATCATCTTGGTAACTTATGAGCGTCAGGCCAGGAGCATTGTACCTTAAGAGAGTAAACTCAGCATCTTGTAAGTTTAAGAGTGTCAGGCCAGGAGCTTTGTATTTTAGGAATGTCAGGACAGCAGGTTGGTACCTGGAGAGAATCAGCTCAGTAGTTTGGTACATTAAGAGATGCAGCTCAGCAATTGTTGAATTAATAGAGTAAATGTCAGGTAGTTGTGAAACTTGCCTTTAATCCCAGCACTTGGGGTCAGAGGCAGGCAGATTTGTGAGTTGGAGGCCATACTGGTCTACAGAGTGAGTTTCAGGACAGCCAGAGCTACACAGAGAAAATCAGTCTCAAAAACAAAAAAAAATAAAAATTAAAAAAAAATTAAAGTCACCATGTTGGTATCTTTAGAGAGGCAGCTCAGCAGCTTGGTGCCTTAAGATATTCAGCTCAGCAGTTTGGTACCTTAAGAGATTCAGGCCAGAATCTTGGTACCTTAAGAAAGTTAGGTCAGTAGCTTAGTTTCTTCACAGACTCAGTCCAGTAGGTTGGTGCCTTCAGAGAATCAGTTAATGGCAGTTCTGAACCATGCCCTTAATATCAGCATTTGTGTGGCAGAAGAAGGAAGATTTCTGATATCGAGATCAGATTTGTCTACTGAGTGAGTTCCAGCTCAGCCAGGGTTACACAGAGAAACCCTGTGTCAAAAATACAAAAACAACAAAAATATATATATATAAAAAAGAGTCACAGAGATGGCACCGAGCCAATGTGACTGGCCATTGCAGTCGACCAAAGGTCTGAGATTCGATCACATGTAACCTGGCCTCGACCAAGTGAGTTTTTCGCCACCCTCTGACTCCTTCTGAGATGCAGGAGGAGTTGGTGACAGAACAGTTTTTGTGCATCTGCTCCCCTCTCTGAGTGTGTAAACTTGAGCTGGTGGTCTTGGGCTTTGAAGCACCCCGGGAACTCTCTGGGCAGAAGAGGGAGCACCACGTGGGCTGGCTTTGTTCTTGAGTTTAGGGACACTGAGTTTTGTGGTCTGGGCAGCATCTGGAGAGGCTTGGTGGAAGATCTTCTTGGGTACTCGGAAGCACTTTTCTGGGACAGAACGCTGCAAAAGTAGAGAGATTTTAGGGAGGTGCAGGTGTGAGGTGGTTTGAACTATATCATGGAGAAAGCATGTCCTGCCCTGTGGATGGCTGCTTAGGCTCCCCAAACTTAACCAGTAAGAACTTTTACTATTACAGATGTTTCAAACAGACAGGCCGACCAACACACAAAAGCAGCAAAACCCCTGCATTTGTGAGTGGGCATTGGCAAGTTCTCACAAAACCTCAGGGCCATTCTTTCTGCTCTTCATTTTCTTGTTCTGTTTTGTTTTTCGGGGCATGTTCTCTGTGCGTAGCTCTGGCTGTCCGGGAACACACTCTGTAGAGCAAGCTGGCCTCAGACTCACAGAGGAGATTCCACTGCACTCTACCTCCCAATGTTGGAACTAAAGGCGTGGACCCCACTGCCTGCGTCCCATGTGCATTTTCATTGCTCTAGACTCTAGATTTCTGAACCAGCAGAGATGTGAAATTATGGTTTTGATTATTATTACAGCACTTATTATAGGTACCAAAGTCTCACAACAGCAAGAAAAGTTACTCTGCCACAGAATCATGTATTCCCAGGAATAGTAAAGGAACAATTAAACTTAGGTCTTTTTAAAAGAAATAATTTGATATAACAAGGTCTATAGTAATACAAAATGTGCCTAAATCGAGCAAGTCCTATTTTAAATTAGGTCAGTCGCTATTTATTTTGAGGAACGTCTTCATTTTGGTGTTTCTGCTTCCTTGTTCTTCTTGTTATTCATACTGAAATTTTGAAGTGGTAGATATCATAGTTCCTATTCCCCACAATGAATATTATGTTCAAATACAGTACATTTTTTTACTTTTAAATTTATTTTTAAATTTATTTTTATACTTTTAAATCATATGAAGGAAAAGTTAAGCTCACTCTAGAGTCTAGAATGTAAAAGGAATGACCTAATACCCCAAACAAAAGAAAGCGTGTTCCCTCTAAATTTACCATTTTTCATAACGACACAATATATGAAGGTTTATTCAATGAACCAGGCATGGAGCTATGAAATCAGCATAGCCATTCCTATGTGTAGAAATTCCTAGCTGATTTAATTTCTGTGAGGTTTAGGATCCTGCTTCATCTTTGGTTTTGTTATTGTTCTTGTTGTTGTTGTTGTTGTTTATTTTTCCCAAAATAAGTGTTTTACACCCAATGCCCTCCATCCTTCATTTGCAGGATGCTGAGATTACAGGTCTATGCTAACAAGTCATGCAGTTTAGAACTATTTTTATACTTAATTTTATGTTTTAAACTTCTGTGTATGTGTATGTTGGTGTATGTGTGTGCGTTTGTGTGTGTATGTGTGTGTGTTTGTTTACACAAAGCATTTGTGTGTAGTGCATTATGAGAAGCACAGTGTACATGTTTTTGTTTGTTTTTTCAAGACCGGGTTTCTCTGTGTAGCCCTGGCTGTCCTGGAACTCACTCTGTGGACCAGTCTGGCGTTGAAATCAGAAATCCTCCTGCCTCTGAATTCCAAGTGCTGGGATTAAATGCATGCTCATCCACTGACAATCCACAGTGTGCAACTTACTCAGCAGACAGAATTTTAACCTTGTCTGAGTTGAGGGGTCTCTCTACTGATGTACTGCATTCACAGGCGAACGCTCTAATATCTCTCTGCCTATACAAATGTAGGAATGACACATGTACTCCAGGCCCTGGTTCACTCCATGCTTTCCAAGGAGTGGAACAAAAGTTGTCAGGCTCACAAGGGTGGTAATGTCTATCTAGTTACACACCTCCAAGATCCTAGGTATATAATAGGAATTCTTGCCCTAATACAGATTTTCAACTATAATCACAATTGTTAAACCAAATGCAATCTGTCTCCTATTTCTCATAGATGGATGTCAGTGGGTGATTATATTCTTTAACGTGAATGAAATAGTACAATATACAAAAGTCCTTACAAGATAATTTCACATGAATCTACATGGAGTAATTAATGTGTTCTCTCTCTCTTTATATGTATGTATATACACAAATTTATATGTGTCGTTATGGTTAAATCTCTCCCTTATTTGCACCAATTGATGACACAAGAGAATTTGCATACCAATAAAGAGTAAACTTACTACATGACAAATGGGCGCTTGAGTTGCTCTGGATAAGCAGGAGAACATAAGAAAATTGTTGGAGGAAAAAGGAAGTATGAAGATGTCGATAGGGGAGGAACTGGAAGAGATGCTGTGTGAACTTGAATCTTGATTGGACATTGGACCTCATAACAGAAAATCTAGAGATGCTCAGGGGAGGGGATGAGCTCCAGGCATCCTGGGGGAACAAGTGAGACCTGCTCATTTTGCTGTATGTCTAGGTGCCGGTCGTCATGGGTCCACTTGAATGTCTTCAGAGAGCTGTGAGCTGCACGTGTGGCTAACCCTGGCACAGGTAGGTAGATGGGTATTTACTAGGGCTCTGAAAAGAGGATCTAAATGTGAGAGAGACTTGGGGACTTTGAGGAAGGAAGGAGAGCCAAGGGTCCCTCTCCCCCCACTCCCGCACATCCCCCATACCACTCCTAGTGCTGGTTGTTTGTTAGTGAAGTGTTGGGGTGGACTGAGGATTGGATGGAGGGGTAGGAAGGAGAGAGAGATGGTGAGGGATCTGTAATTAGCTCATAGAGGATGCCTGGTTCCCTGGTGGCCTAGCGATGGTGATGCTTCCTTAGTAGGGGCTTAGAATTGGGGTTCCTGAGGCCAAGGCCTGGTAAACAAGGGGGCAGGATGAGAGGTTGTATTGGAATATTCATCCCTTCTTTCGATATGTTCTTGTCCTCAGCTCAGGGTGCTAGGATGCTTGCAGCCGAAATTGTGGAAGTGGGCGGCCTGCCCATTTGAACTTCTGAAGAGGACGGATGACTGGATGACGTTGTGGGGCAGCATTCTCCAGAACTCCTATTGAGTGGTAATTGAGAGATCAACCTATGTAGCCAGGTAAGGAGACCAGGGTTTTCTTTCGTTCTCCCTAATTTTCATCTCCCATGGGAATTGGGCCTCATGCCAGGGAAATTGAAGGCGTCCCAGGCACACAGGACAGCCCACCCAATGCACTGTGTCTACTGCTGGGCCTCCTGCTGCCAGGTGGAAAGCACTTGGTACAGTGGCCCTGGTATCCCAAGGAGGGGGTAGATTGCCCACATCTGCCCCTTGTTGCCTCTGTTCAACTTCCCCTGTGCCCAGAGCTCTCTGACTCCACCAGCAGGGAGGTTCAGATTCATTACCACTCTGATGGCCCAGGGTCATACTGGGAGGGAATTCTTGGCTGGCCGCCTTGACCTAGAATCTTGATAGAGTTTTTCCAGGGACCCTGGAGTCTGTACCCCCAAGAAGAGAACTGAGACCTGGCTGTCAGCTTTAGGGGACACACTTGTGGGCGGGGCCAGGCCAGCCTCATCTGTATCTCTGGGCCAGCTCCATTCCCAGTGGCCTGGCTGGGCACCAAGTGTGCGAAGTCAGCACCTGGTGCTCAAGTCCAGGGGTTTGTTTCTGAGGTCCTGCCCCCATGTTCGAAATTGGCACTGGGTAATGGTAGGACTGCCTGAAGGTCCAGTGAAAGTACCAGTTCACCTGCCTTAGGGCTAGCCGGCCTCACCGCTGGCCCTTCAGTGGCTGGCAGGTGCCCTGTAGATGATGACAGCCTGTGATCTGTGACCCTTCATCTCTGCCTTGCACACTCCACATCCCTGATCTCTTATGCACCTTCACGAATACCATACACACACCCAAATACACACACAAACAAACACATAAACACACATGCATAGCCCCCCTTCCCCCAGCCAACAACATACAAAAACATTCCTTAAGCATCCCCAGTAGCCCGATACACAGCCCATCTTTGTTCTCTGGGAAACATTAGCACTTAGCAGCCATGTTGGCTGCTGGTTGGTGCAGGTTAGCGTTTTTTTTTTTTTTTTTTTGCCTCTCGAAGGGCGGAGGGAGAGCACACATGCAGACAGTCAGTTGGCATTGTTGGTGCTTATCTCTGTATTTCTCTTCCTTCTTTTGGAAAAGGCTCTCTCCTTGAGCCATGCTGCAGATCGGGATCAGGGTTCCAAGCCTTTCCGGAAAACACCCAAGGGCCCAGAAACCCACAATGGTCTGGGAGTTTCCACCATCATCTATAGCAGTTAAGCTCACTGTGTGCCCCAAGTTGGTGAGGAGCCTAGGCAGCGTCTAGGCAGTGTCTGGCTCGCTGTGAACCTGAGTAGAAACAGTCAGAGTATGTTGTATTCCCGAGGGTGTCCAAACAGGCCAGGCTTCCACAGTACCATCCCGGCCGGGCCCTTTGAAAGCTACCTTACTGGCATTGTCGCTTCCCAGGCAGGTAGCTTACATGGGCCTTATCCAGAAAACCCGCCCTTCCCTAACTTCCAGGCAGATGAGCCAGGATGAAGGCTGCAATGACATGGCCTTCCATGCCATGACCAGGGATTTCTGGAATAGAGATGGTTCTGGAATTATCTGATGCACAGCCTAGGATCCTAGAAGACAGGGAGACCAGAGTATCTCTCAGGCTCTGGCTCTGCCTCTGGCCCTATGTCTCTCTGTCTTTTTATGAGTGTGTGTGTGTGTGTGTGTGTGTGTGTGTGTGTTTGTGTGTGTGTGTGCCCGTGTGCACACCTATGTGTCTCTGCATCTATTCATTGTGTGTCCCCTGTTCAGGTCCCTACGTCCCTGGGAGACTTGAAGAGGGTCCAGTTTGGGCCCAGGTTATAGCAGTCCTTTTGGTGTTGAATGCATTAATATCTGAGAAGGACAAATGTGCATTTGGGGGAAACCATTAAGGCTGTTCGTATCAAGAGGCCATAGCTCCAGTGGGGACAAATTATAGAAAGGTCCAATAGGGACGGCAGGGTATTTGTTCCCGGTGGCACTACTGTTTTGGTGGAAGAGACAATTGCTTATCAGTCATATGGAGGGTGGCGGGACAGGTCGTTCCTTGGGATTGCAGGCCTTGCTCCTCTGAGAAGCCAGAGCAGGCCTGTCTGGAAAGAGAAAGCTCTCCTGGTTGTATAGGAGAAGAAGCCTCCGCGAAACTTGTCATGAAATGGGAATAGGGAAGCAAGGGCAGGCTTGTCTCATGGAGGCTGTTCGAGGGGTCTTCTTCCAAAAGCTGTGACTTAGGATTTCAGCAGTGCAGGGGTGATCCTCTGGAGAGTTTCAGTGTTCATGACAGAAGGACTTGTTGGTGGAGAGTGAAAAGTGTTTCCCACATGGCCAAGGAATACATCATCTGGTATCCTGAGAGGCCCACCTGCCCTGGAAAGTGTCCCTGCAACTGTATATATTGGCGAGCCAGAGGCAGATCTTACTAGGAGTTGCTTAGGTATGTAGGTAGGTAGGAAGTTTGGTGGATATGTAGGTGGCCATCCAGGTGTTATGACCCAGTGGTAGTGATCCCATGGAGAATATGTTTAATAGCACCTTGTGATTTTCCAGTGGGGCCCCCAGAGGACCTTGGTGTGAAGTAACCTAGGAGGAGGTAGGTGGTCAGGGGAAGGGATGAGCTGCAGGCCTCCTGGGGGCCCAAGTGAGAATTACACATTTTGCTTTGTGTCTAGTTGCCCGGCGTCATGGGTCCACTTGAATGTCTTCAGAGAACTGTGAGCTGCACGTGTGGCTAGCCCTGGCACAGTTAGGTACGTCAGTGTGTACGGGATCACAGAAAAAAGAATCCACATGTGAGAGTGACTTGGGGACTTTGGAGGAAGAAAGGAGAGCCTAGTGTCCCTCCAACCTGTGTGGCCAGGTAAGGAGACCAGTATTTTCTTTCATTATCCCTAATTTTCATCTCCCATGGGACTTGGGGCTCAGGCCAGGGAAACTGAAGGAGTTAGAATACTGATTTTTATTTTGTTATGTTTGCTAGATAATATCAGGTCTTTTTATGACAACCTGGGTTTTCTTAATATAACTTATTAATGTTGTGCTTGTGACAAAGTTTTCCTTTCCATGTTCATGCTATCATGAAGAAGGACATCATCACTTGGAAATAATGGAATCTTATGCTTCTTCCCTTTTTCATAATAGGACAAGAGAATCATTTCCAGTTTGTCAGTTGTGGGTTGAATTGATGCCATCCAACCATGCTGCATGACCTTTGGATAGTGGGAATCTTACAGAAGTTGAGAAGCACAATCACACCAAGTAAGGACAACCATGTGTGGTCACTTGGGCTCATACACAGAACACTGGTGTTCCTGCCAGGAAGATCCACTCTAATTCGAGCTCTCCCCATTGTTAGTGATGACATTTTACCTTAGAAGGTTCAAAGGTTCACCAATGTTTTAAGAATTTGTTAATTTATTGCACTGCACAGAGAATTTCATTTTTCATTATACAGACAACCTAGCTGATTACACACACACGCACACACACAAACACACACTTCTTTTAGTGGTCGGGGTAGGGAGGTTGTTTGTTTGTTTGTTCAAGAAAGAGTTTCTCTGACTGTCTGTAGACCAGGCTGGCCTCTCAAACAGAGAGATACCCCAGCCTCTTCCTCAGGAGCGCTGGAATTAAAGGTGTATGCTACTGGATATCAATTTCCTTTTTGTATGAACTTGGTGCTTCAAGCTTACTTTTCATTTCATATTGGGAAGAAATGAGTAAATAAAATCCGAAATAATGAACTTGAAAAACTAAGTATAGCTTGGGGTTGGAGAGACGAGTACTTGTTGCTCTTACAGACTTCCTGGGTTTAGTTCCCAAAACCCCCACATGGTGGCATGTCCACTTCCAGTAAAGGTAATACCCTCTTCTGACTTCTTCAGTCATCAGGAACACACATAAAATAAATATCATGTTGTGGTTTAGTATAAATTAAAAATCAATTCAAAAAATTTAAGTAGAATACAAATGTGAACTTATTAATTTTTATTTTACGTTTTCTGAGACACAGTGTCACTGTGGACTTCTTACTGCTTTCAAACTTACAAGGACTTTTTGGCCTCACCTTGTGCCCCAAGAGTACTGTAATTACAAGATTATGAGCATGAGCCAGCATGGACAGCTCTCTGAGTTATACATTCAATAGAGAAATTTGCATCACAGCTATCATGTTATAAATAGGAAGTACATCACTTAAATACTGTCCTTGGCATAATGGTAAACGTACAAGTGATTCTCTACTGCAGAAAATCAATAATGAATTAAATCTAGTTCAATGCTGTTTAATAAGTAAAACTATTTCTATATGTAAATATGGATATATACAGTTTCTGTTTTCACTTCATTTTGTAAGTATGTATCTATGTTTGCATTTTTATGTGCATGCACACGTGTACACAAATGAATGGGGTCCAAAGATGATTCTTCCTCAATTACTCTCCACATTATTTTTTTGAGACAGAATCTATCTCTGATCTATCCTAGAATCTATCCAGAATCTATTCTAGAGCTCACTAATTGTCGAGGTTGGCCGATAATGTTCAGGTATCTACCAAGACCCTAGTGCAGTGCAAGGATTAAGGATGCAGATCTTCATACCTGACTTTTTCATGTTCGTGCTGGAATATAAACTTAGGTCCTCAGGCTCACACATGACAAAAACTTTAACAACTGAGCCCCTATATAAGTTTTCTTTTTAAAAAGACATTTTAAAGTCAGTAAGAACAAAGGGTTGAATATGAAACTTTGGAGAAACATTTGCCAGGCAAATACAAGGCCCTGGGTTTTTTTCCCAGCATTGCCAACAAACAAACGAACACATAAATAAATTAAATGAGAACAAAACCAGCCCATTCTTAAAGAGAATTATTTGCACTGTTGACAGTTTTGACACTTACATGTATCTTCAGTGATAAATTTGAGACCACAGATTATTGTCCACTGTTTGGGAAAGAAATGTGTTATAATACTGTGATTTCACAGTAAATTATTTCTATAGGAAGCCTGCTTACTCTAGGATATAGAACAATAGTAATTAGAAATTTGACTCTCTTTTAATGGCATCAGCCTCTGAATTATAATCCTTTTTATTATAAATAAAAATATATTTTATATATAGCTCTTTTACTGTGTTTTCACTTCTGTTCCATTATATTTTACATGTCTTCATTGTTGTCTACCAGCCTGAATACTGGAGCTTTATAATAACACTTGATATCTAGTAAGTAAAGAAGCATTCTGTTTTATACTGTTTATTCTTTAATTATTTTGGGGAATTGGGGCTTTTTGTTTTCCATAGCTAGATGAATGGTGAAAAATTCATGAATTAATCATAAAATATTGGGCTGGTGCTGTGATTCATTTGGGTTCCATCTCAGCCATGCAGGAATTGTATATGATGGCAGAGACCTCTAATCCCAACATTTGGGAGCTGGAGGCAGGAGGATCTGGAGCTTAAGGTTTAATTGTGAGTTGAGGGGGCATTCGCATTCTAATTCTAATTTAAATGGCATTCACATTCTAGGTCATAGCAAACAAATAAAACAAAAATTTAAAAATTAAAATATCCACAGTAATCTGAGGGACAGGAAGTGACACCCTCGGACTGCATTTCATGCACAGAACTCTGATATTGAGACCCTTAACCCAATATGGGTTACAGTTATTGTATGATCCTAGGAAGCAGAGTAATTTTAGTTTTCCTCTGTGGTTAGACTTGCAGCTCTAAGGCAGGCTTGGAAATTGTAATATCTCAGCCTTTGGAAGCAACCAGTTTTCTCGGTCTTTTATATACAAAGGAAGTAGGGGATTTCTTAGCTATGAACACAAAGCAGCATTAAAGCTCTTCGCTGAAGACTGGGAACAGTTCTTCAGCCTCAAGTATATTACAGGTCCTGTTGCAGCTCTTCTTTTGCCATTCTTTCTGCCATAGTCACTCTTGACCTGTTAAGCTATTGTTCTTTTCAGCTTTCATAGTTCAGTCTGCTGATAGCTCAGCGGCCACTGATGCTCTGCTGTGTCTTCTGTTCCTCTCATTCCTCTGATGACTTATTCATGAGTTACCATCTTGGCTCATATTCTGAAGAGGAGGCAAGAAAATTTCACTTGATGGGGATGGAGAAATGGATCTGTGATTAGGAACACTTGTTGCTCCAGTATATGATCTAGACTTGGTTCCCAGAACCTATCTAATGGCTTACAACTATTTGTAACTCAAATTGCAGGAGATACAACATATATTTCTGACATCCACAAGTATCAAACATGACCATGGTATACATATACACATTTGTGCAAAAGATTTATGTAAAATAAAAGTAATAATATATGCAGATATAGATATATTTAAAGGAATTCTTAAGAGAAATCTTTTATTGGGACTGGTGACACAAACCAGGAAATGAAAGGCAGAAACTGGTAAATGTCTTCCTACAGACACATTGAGCCCAACAACTCTGCCTTGTAGAACCAGTAACAGTCATTAGGGCTTATGTTGTAGGCCAATCACAGCCTTGCCTCTAGCTACCAATCACATTCACTAAGGAGTATGTTTAGACAAATCACAATGTTGACTCTTAGGACCAATAATAGTCATTTTACTTTATATTTTAGACCAATCACAATCTGGCTCTTAACAGTAACCACAGCCACTTAAACTTGTGTTCTGACCAATCACAGTCTTGCCTTTTAGAACCAATCAGGGTGAGTGAGTCTTATGTTCTAAACCAATCTCATTCTAAAGTTGCCAGGATACAGTAAACATAAGACCATTTTACTTCAAGTGGGTGGTAAGTAAGGAGTAATAAGTTGTAGCTCTGTTGTAAGGGCAAAATCCTGAGGTATTTCCTGTTTAATCTATTCCCATTCATTGAAATAGGAATTATGAACTCAGCAACAGTAAATTGTGGATGTGGTAATTTTATATTTCAGTTGTATCAGTTGTTAGTATAAGGTTATATAGTTAACTATCTTAGATGTTTAAGCTTAGCTGTCTAACTTGATCTTCATGGAACAGAATTCCTTTTCTTGAATAATACTATTTATACCACAGTTTACAATCTCTGGTACCCTCATGCTTTCAATTGGCATAAAGGACCAGACAAGTTGTATTTTTAAATACCGACAAGTTTTATCAGGAGGGTTATATAGCACGAAAGAAACCATGAAGGATGATGAATAATAGCTGATAAATTATAGGTCATGGGTTTAAAATGATGATAGGTTATAAATAATAGATGACAAAGTATAGATTGTAGAATATAAAGAATTAGATAATAGATGATAAATTGAAGAGTAGAGGTATAAGAGAAAGAAAAAAGATGAACATTAGATATATGATAAAGGAGAGATATGGGATAAAGTGTAAAGAAATTTGTGGATAGTTACATAATATGTAGAGGGTAGAAAAGAGAGCAAAGAAATATGTGTATATATATGATCTAGAGGAAAGATGCTAAATGTATGGAGATAGGGGACAGAGATCATTGATGCACAATTGATACACGATAGGAAATAGATAGAATATAGACATAGGAAAACTAGAAGTTGATAGATTGATGGAAGACAGACAAAATAGATACTCTCTAGCTTCTAGAGGATACATGAGAGATAAATAAGAGATAGTCAAAGGATAGGTAAAATAAAAAGGGTAATTATGTGAAAGGGAGACTCCAGGAAAGCTAGAAGTTAAGGATAGATGGAAGAAAGATAAGTGTTATCCAGAGGATAAGTGATACATGGATTGTAGACAGACAACTAGAGTATAGATGGTAGATACATGGCAGAGAGACACAGGATGTTTAGGAGACAGATGATAGATATATAGAAGACAGACACAGAATAGCTAGAGGATATTTGAAACATAGATGGAAGACAGACACAGGATATCTAGAATATTTATGATCGATGGAAGACAGAGGGGAGCTCGAGGATTGTAGACAGACAGACAGACAGACAGATAGGTGATAGATGAGAGATAGATAAATGATAGATGTGAGGTAGATAGATGGTAGATAGATAGATAGATAGATAGATAGATAGATAGATAGACAGACAGACAGACAGACAGACAGACAGACAGACAGACAGACAGACATATAAATAGAAATACATGGTAGCCAGTAGAAACATGATCCATGGATGTTATAGAGACACAGGATACCAGCAGCATAGATATTAAGTGTATGGCTAGAAGCCAGAAAAAGTGTAGTCAGAGTAGAGTTGATAGTTAGATTATAAGGATTCAGGGTAGCTAGAGCATAAGTGCTATATCAATGGTATAGAAATACAGAATAGCGAGAAGATAGATAGATGGTGTATAGATGGATGGGCACAGGAGAATTAGATGATAGATCAATTAAAGATAGATAGATAGCTATCAGAGAGATTCAGGGTAGCTAGAAGATAAATGATGTATCAATGGTAAAGAGACACAGGCTAGCTAGAGGATAGATGACAGATAGATGGGAGAGGCACAGGATAGCTAGAGGATAGATGAGAGAGAGAGAGATGTTAGACAGGGACAGGAAAGCGAGAGGATTGATGATAGATAGGTAGGTACATAGGTTGGTACATAGATGGAAATATAGAAATATAGATAGATAGACAGACAGACAGACAGACAGACAGACAGACAGACAGACAGACGGATAGGATTCAGTGGAATTCGAAATAAATGAATCATGGGTGGTATAGATACATAGGATAGTTAGACGATGGATGATAGATAAATATCACAGAGATTCAGGATAGTTAGACGATAAGTGATGCATTGATGTTAAAGTGACACAGGCTAGCTAGAGGATAGATGACAGATAGATGGGAGAGACACAGGATAGCTAGAAGACAGATGGTAGAGAGATTTAAGACAGACAGGAAAGTGAGAGGATTGATGATAGATAGGTGCATAGTTTGGTAGACAGAAGGAAAAAAAGAAAGAAAGAAAGAAAGAAAGAAAGAAAGAAAGAAAGAAAGAAAGAAAGAAAGAAAGAAAGAAAGAAAGAAAGAAAGAAAGAAAGGAAGGAAGGAAGGAAGGAAGGAAGGAAGGAAGGAAGGAAGGAAGGAAGGAAGGAAGGAAAGAAAGAAAGAAAGAAAGAAAGAAAGAAAGAAAGAAAGAAAGAAAGAAGGAAAGAAAGGAAGAAAGGAAGGAAGGAAGGAAGGAAGGAAGGAAGGAAGGAAGGAAGGAAGGAAGGAAGGAAAGAAGGAAGGAAGGAAGGAAAAAAGATAGATGATAGACAGACAGATAGATAAACAGGATGCAGGGGAAGTAGAAGTTAAATGATTCATGGATGGTATAGATACACATTATAGCTAGCTGATAGATGGTAGATAGACATCACAGAGATTCAGGGTAGCTAGATGATAAGTGATGCATGGATGGTAAAGAACACAGGCTAGCTAGAGGATAGATGAAAAATAGATGGGAGAGGAACAGGATAGCTAGAGGATAGATGAGATGGAGATGTAAGACAGAGACAGGAATGCGAGAGGATTGATAACAGGTAGATACATAGGTTGGTAGGTAGACAGGTAGATAGATGATAGGCAGGCAGGCAGGCAGGCAGGCAGTCAGGCAGGCAGGCAGGCAGGCAGGCGACACATAGATAGATACATAGATATAGACAGCCAGACAGCCAGACAGACAGCCAGCCAGACAGACAGACAGACAGACAGACAGACAGACAGACAGATAGATACATAGGCAGACAGACAGACAGAGAGACAGACAGACAGATTATAGGCAGACAGACACATAGATAAATAACTAATATGCTAATTTTTGCAGGCACAACCTGTTAAGATTCACATAGATGTTATAGTTATTGACTCAGATGATGACAATACTATAAAATACCACAGGTAAGTATCAGGGCTGTAAGTAATGTAGAACAGAAACATTTTTTTTGCTAAATAAAGCCAAAATAAGAAATATTAGCTAAGAATTTTAATGAATCTAAAAATGACCAATATGTTGTTCTGAAACTACCTTATCATTTAATATAATTTATTGGTTTCCAGCAATATAAACACAGATGAATGACTTTTTACTTTTAATTTTTAAAATACTCAAATTATGTTTAAAACTACAGACTTTCCTAGCTTATCTGAATATCTCTCACTTTTTTTATTTTCTAAGTTTTTTTTATTTACATTCCAAATGATTTGCCGTTTCCGGTCTCCTATTTCCCTGAAAGTCACAAAAGGCCCCTTCCCTCCTTCTGTTCCCCACTCAACCCCCTCACGCTTCTCTGTCCTGGTATTCCCCTTCATCCAGACTTTCCAGGACCAGGGGTCTCTCCTTTCATCTTCTTGGAAATCCATTGATATGGGAATTGCATCTTGGTTATTCTGGGATTTTGGGTTAATATCCCCTTATCAGTGATTGCATACCATGTGTGTTCTTTTGTGATTGGGTTACCACACCAAGGATGATACTTTCCAGTTCTAAGCATTTGCCTAAGACTTTCGTGAATTCATTGTTTTTAATTGCAGAGTAGTATTCCATTGTGTAAATATACTACAACTTCTGCATCGATTCCTCTCTTGAGGGACATCAGGGTTCTTTCCAGCTTCTGCCTATTATAAATGAGGCTGGTATGAACATAGGGGAGCATGTGTCCTTACTGAATGCATGGGAAGCCTTTGGGTATATGTCCAGAAGTGGTATAGCCGGATCCTCCGGGAGTATCCTGCCCAGGTTTCTGAGGAACCACCAGACTGCTTTCCAGAGTGGTTGTACCAGCTTGCAATCCCACCATCAGTGGAGTGTTCCTCTTTCTCCACATCATCGCCAACATCTGCTCTCTCCTGTGTTTTTGATCTTAGCCATTCTGACTGGTGTGAGATGGAATCTCAGTGTTGTTTTGATTTTCATTTCTCTAATGACAAAGGATGTTGAACATCTTCTCAGCCATTAGATATTCTTCAGATGAGAACACTTTGTTTAGCTCTCTACAACAATTTTAATAGGATTACAAGGCTCTCTGGAGTCTCTTGAGTTCTTTGTATATATTGGATATTAGCCCTCTGTCGGATGTAGGGTTGGTAAAGATCGTTTCCCAGTTTGTTGGTTGCCGCTTTGTCCTTTTGACAGTGTCCTTTGCCTGACAGAAACTTTGTAATTTTATGAGGTTCCATTTGTCAATTCTTGTTCTTAGAGCATAAACTATTGGAGTTCTTTTCAGGAAATTCTCCCCTGTGCCCATATGTTCAAGGCTCTTCCCTAGTTTCCTTTCTATTAGTTTCAGTGTGTCAGGTTTTATGTGGAGGTCCTTGGTCCACTTGGAATTGAGCTTAGTGCAAGGAGATAAGAATGGAACAATTTGCATTCTTCTGCATGTTGACCTCCAGTTGAAACAGCACCATTTGTTGAAAAAGCCATCTTTTTTCCACTGGATGGTTTTAGCTCCTTTGTCAAAGATCAAGTGACCATAGGAGTGTGGATTCATTTCTGGGTCTTCAATTCTGTTCCATTGATCTACATGCCTGTCACTGTACCAATACCATGCAGTTTTTAACACTATTGCTCTGTAATACATCTTGAGGTCCAAGATACTGATTCCCCAGAAGATCTTTTACTCTTGAGAATAGTTTCAGCTATCTTGGGTTTTCTGTCATTCCAGATGAATTTTTGAATTGCTCTTTCTAACTCTATGAAGAACTGCTTTGGGATTTTGATGGGGATTGCATTGAATCAGTATATTGCTTTTGGCAAGATGGTCATTTTTATAATATTAATTGTGGTAATTCCTGAGCACGGAAGATTTTTCCATCTTCTGAAGTCTTCTTCAATTTCTTTCTTCAGAGACTTGAAGATACAGATCTTTCACTAGTTTGGTTAGAGTCACACCAAGATACTTTATATGGTTTGTGGCTATCGTGAAGGGTATCATTTTTCTTACTTGTTTCTCAGTCTGATTATCCTTTGAGTATAGGAAGGCTACTGACTTGCTTGAGTTGGTTTTATATCTGGCCACTTTGCTGAAGTTGTTTATCAGCTGTAGGAGTTCTCTGGTGGAGTTATTTGGGTCACTTACGTATACTACAATATCGTCTGCAATTAGTGATAGTTTGAATTCTTCCTTTCCAATTTGTATCCCTTTGACATCCTTTGGTTTTCTAATTGCTCTAGCTAGAACTTCAAGTACCATATTGAAAAGATATGGGGAGAGAGATGGCATCCTTGTCTAGTCACAGATTTTAGTGGATTGCTTCAACTTTCTCTCCGTTTAGATTGATGTTGGCTACCGGTTTGTTGTAAATTGCTTTTACTATGTGTAGATATGGACCTCGAATTCCTGATCTTTCCAAGAACTTTAACATGAAAGGATGCTGAATTTTGTCACATGCTTTCCATGCATCTAATAAAATGAACATGTGTTTTTTTTCTTTGAAATTTTTTGTGTAGTGGATTACATTGACGGACTTCCTGATATTGAACCATCCCTGCATCCCTGGGATGAAGCCTATTCGATCGTGGTGAATTATAGTTTTGATTATCTATCTATCATCTATCTCTCTCTCTCTCTCTCTCTCTCTCTATCTCTCTCTCTCTCTATCTATCTATCTATCTATCTATCTATCATCTATCTATCTATCTATCTATCTATCTATCTATCTATCTATCTATCTATCTATCTATCTATCATCTATCTATCATCTATCTATCTATTGATCATCTGCCTACCATCTGTATGTGTGTTTGCATACACCAATAATACCACTTCTAGCTTCCAGATCTGTGTATTTTAGTGTATGAAAGGAATAATTTAACTACTCTGTGTTGCATCATTTCCTAGATAAGTCTAATAATGATCCTAGAAAAAATGACAGAAAAGAGCATATAATATACATATGTGATTATGAGCCCAATTCTTGGAACCCACATGGCAGAAAGAGAGGCCTGAATCCTGAAAGTATTCCTCTGTCCTCCACACAAGTGACATATATTAATGGACACACCCATACACTCTAAATGAATGAATTAATAAATAAATGAATAAATAGTTTTAAAAATAGGGCTGTTGAAAGCAGACATGATAGCTTTTGTTCATGGAGCAAGGAGAATCAGTAGCTCAGAATTATGTTCTGTGACATAACTTGGGATATAAATGCCAAACATGTATTAACAAGTAGAGATGAACATTGTTGGTGAATTTAAGGCAAAGCACAGTTGCCGCAATGTTTCATAGTCAAATTCATCACCATTCACTATTCTTTGATATAATATTGGCTAAAAGACCTTTCGGAATGATTCAGCAGTGATTCATATTCTGCTCCATCCACAAAGGACAATGGAGCAAAACATTCACTTGCTGTCAAGTGTAAAGATGTCTAGACAGGCAGTGGTGGCCCCTATAATCCCAGTACTTGGGAGGGTGAGATCGAGGCTAGCCTGGTCTTCCGAGTGAGTTCCAGGACAGCCAGGAATTTATGGAGAAACCCTGTCTCCAAAAACAAAACAAAACAAAACAAAGATGTCTAGTGCAGGCCCAATTTTTTTTATGTCTGTCAGTTTGTGTGTGAGAGAGAGTAGAGGGGAAAGGGCAAGGGGGAGGAGGGGGAGGGAGAGTGAAAGGGAGAACAGGAGAGAGAGAGAAGGAGGAGGAGGAGGAGGAGGAGAGAGAAAGGGAGGGAGGGGGGATTACTGGCTGTTTTGGAACTCACTATGTAGGGCAGGCTGGCCTCAAACTCACCGAGATCTTCCTGCCTCTGCCTCCCAAGTGCTGGGATTACAAGAGTGGGCCTCCACTGTGCAGTCTGCAAGACAATTCAAAAGCTAAAATTGCCTTAAGCTTTGAAAAGAAACCCAGGCTTGGTTTTAAGACAGTTCTGCCAAGCCAAGTAAATTTAATTTGAAAGATAGATTAGTGTTTAAAGTACATGGGAGAACCAGAGGTCCCAGGCTACTTACTACCTTCAAAAATCCACGATTGGGAACAGATGGATAAAAAGTAACAATATTGTGCAGCGAAAGCACTGGAATGAGAAAAAGCCTGAGATGACGGGAAGCTTTCACTCTTCAACGATTGGTTTAAATTGAAAACAAGGACGAATCTGGGTGTTGTATATTTGTCCATTAAGACCCCAAAGCTTAAAATTGGAAGTCCACAAAGGCTCGGAAGCCCGTGAAGGCTGGGAAGCCCACAAAGGCTCGGAAGCCAGCGAAGGCTCCGAAAGCTCAGAAGTGAAGACCGCTGACTCTGAAGCCGGCCTAGACACACTTTGAATTCTGCTCATCTGTAAGTTCACAACCGGGAATTCAACAGAGACAGAAGGTGAATTAGAGGTTGCCTCTGGCCAGGTGTTGTTTACAGAGTGGATGGGGGACAGAGAGGAATGGTAGCTGGCACAGGCTATCTTTTCTGAGCTATGATAATGTTCTCAAACTTTCTTGGGTTTGGAGATTTATCTTAGTAGTTGCCCAGCAACTGCAAGATTTATCTTAGTACTTCCCCAAAAAAAAAAAAATTCAAAGTGAACTAAAATTATTATACTCGTTGCGTGATTTGAATGTACCAGAAATCATTGAATTGAAAGCATTAATTGAATTCTGTGAAATGTGAGTTCGGTCTATTTTTGAAAAACATATTTTTCCATAGGCAGGGAATGTAGCTCAGTTGACAGAGTGCTTACCTCGCATAAACGCAGTAGTATATGACTGTGCTAATTGAGGTGGAGGCATGTAGATTGATTTATTGATTTTTTTTCTCATTTTCTTATTTTCTATATTTTTGTATTTACATTCAAAATCATTTCATCTCTCCCGTTTCCTCCGTCCCCGAAAGTCCCATAAGCCCCCTTCCCTTCTTCTTTTCCCCATTCAACCCCCTCTTGCTTCTCTGTCCTGGCATTCCCCTACATCCAATCTTTCCAGGACCAGGGGTCTCTCCTTCCATCTTCTTGGAAATCTATTGAAATGCGAACTGTGTCTAGGGTATTCCGAGATTCTGGGTTAATATCCCCTTATCAGTGACTGCATTCCATGTGTGTTCTTTTGTGATTGGGTTACCTCACTAAGTATGATATTTTCCAGTTCTGACCATTTGCCTAAGAATTTCGTGAATTCATTGTTTTTAATTGCAGAGTAGTATTCCATTGTTTAAATATACCACATCTTCTTAATCTATTCCTCTGTTGAGGGACATCTGGGTCCTCTCCAGCTTCTGACTATTATAAATAAGGCTGCTATGAACTTAGTGGAGCATGTGTCCTTATTGCATCCAGGGGAAGTCTCTCGGTATATGCCCAGAAGTGGTATATCAGGACCCTCGTGTGAGTGTCATGCCCAGTTTTCCTGAGGAAACACTTGTCTGGTTTCCAGAGTGACTGTACCAGTTTGATGGTATATTGCCTTGCTTTAGGATGAAATGTTCTATATATGTTATTTCCATTTGGTCCAAGGCTTCAATTAGTTTCACTGTGTCCCTGTTCACTTTCTGCTCCCTGAACGATCCATTTCAGAGAGTTTTGTCTTGAGGTCACCTACTATTTTTGTGTGAGGTGTGATGTGTGCTTTGAGCTTAATAGAGTTTCCTTTAAGAATGAGGGTGCCCTTGCATTTGGAGCATAGATATTCAGAATTGAGAGTTCTTCTTGGTGGATTTTTCCTTTGACCAATATGCAGTGTCCTTCTGTGTCTTTTTTGATGCCTTTAGGTTGAAAATCAATTTTATAGGTAGTAGCTGGATGGCTACTCTGGAGCGTTTCCTGGGACCATTTGCTTGTAAATTGGTTTCAGCCTTTTACTCTATGGTAAAAGTGTTTGTCTTTGACACTTAGGTGCGTTTCCTGCACGCAGCAAAACGTTGGGTGCTGTTTACATATCCAGTGAGTTAGTCTCTGTCTTTTTATTGGTGAATTGAGAACATTGATATTAAGAGAGATTAAGGAATAGTGATTATTGCCACCTGCTATTCTTGACGCTATCTTTACGTTTGAGTGGTTCTCTACTTTTGGGTTTGATGAAAGAATGTTGATAACTCGTTTTTTCCAGGTACATCCTTGTATTGTTTCTCTCCTTGAATTGGGGGTTTCCACTTATTATCCTTTGCAGGGCTGGTTTTGTGGAAAGATATTTTGTAAATTTGGTTTTATCATGGAATGTATTGGTCTCTCTATATATGGTGATTGAGATTTTTGCTGGGTATAGTAGTCTAGGCGGGCATTTGTGTTCTCTTAGAGTCTGCATGAGATCTGCCCAGAATCTTCTGGTTTTCATAGTCTCTGGTGAGAAGTCTGATGTGATTCGGGTAGGTCATCATTTATATGTTACTTGGCCTTTTTCTCTTATTGCTGTTAATATTCTTTCTTTGTTTAGTACATTTGGTGTTTTGATTATTATGTGACAGGAGGTATTTCTGTTTTGGTCCAGTCTGTTTGGAGTTCTATAGGCTTCTTGTACATTCATCAGCATCTCTCTCTTCAGGTTAGGGAAGTTTTCCTCCATAATTTTGTTGAAGATATTTACTGGCCCTTTAAGTTGCAAATCTTCACTCTCATCTATACTTATAATCCTTAGGTTTGGTCTTCTCATTGTGTCCTGGATTTGCTGGATGTTTTGGGTTACACCTTTTTTGCATTTTGCATTTTCAGTGACTGTTGAGTTGATGCTTTCTATGGTATCTTCAGCATCTGAGATTCTTTCTTCCATCTCTTGTATTCTATTGTTGATGTTTGCATCTATGACTCCTGATTTCATCCCAAGGTTTTCTATCTCCAAAGTTGTCTCCCTTTGTGATTTCTTAGTTTTTTCTACTTCCTTTTTTAGATCCTGGATGGATTTGCTGAGATCCTTCACTTCTTTGTTTGTATTTTCCTGTATTTCTTTATGATATTTTTTCGTTTCCTCTTTCAGGATTTCTGCCTGTTGACTCAAGTTCTCCTGCAGTTCTCTAAGCGATTTTTTTGTTTCCTCCTCATGGGCTTCCATCTGTTCATCCATATTCTCCTGCATTTGTTTAAGCCATTCTTGTGTCTCCTTTATAAGGGCATCTACTTGTTGATTCATTTCTTTAAGTGATTTTTGTGTTGGCTCCTTATGGGCCTCCATCAGGTGACCCATATTCTCCTGCATTTCTCTAAGCGATTTTTGTGTTTCCTTTGTAAGGTCTTCTACACGTTGATTCATGTTCTCCTGTAATTCTTTATGAGATTTATTTGTTTCCTTCTTGAAATCCTCTAATAGCATCATGAGAAGTGATTTTAAATGCAGATCTTGCCTTTCGGGTGTGATGGGGTATCCAGGACTTGCTGCTGTCGGAGAGTTGAGTTCGGATGGTGCTATATTGCCTTGATTTCTGTTAGTAACTTTCCTAAGTTTGCCTTTTGCCATCTGTTTACCTCTGGTGTTAGTTGGTCCTGCTGTCACTGGCTGTTGGTTGGACCTCCTGTGAGCCTGCAAGGCTATTTCTGCCCCCCTGAATTACCGGGATTCCCCTGGCACCAATTGCTGGGGGCCTGCCCTTCTCCTGAGTCACTTTGGAACCCTGATGTGACTCGCCCCGAGTGATGTTATATTGGGTATCCCTCCACATCCGAAGGCTCAGAGTAGTCAATCCCTGGAGCAGAGTTTGCCAAGGGAGGCTGGTGCCCTCCTGCCTTGTGTGAGTGCGCTCTCTCTCAGTGCTGGTCACCCTGCAGGGCAGAATTCCCATAGCAGAACAGGTGCATAGGTGACCACAGACCTGCCCAGCTCTTGGAAGTAGGGAGCACACAATCTGGCTGAGTCCTAAGCGATATTATGCTTGATTATCCCTGCACCTGGAGGTCCCAATTGCCCTGTTGCTGGAGCAAACATGGCCGTGTGCACTGTGCACCCTCTCGGTGCAGATCACTCTGCAGGCAGATCATGTAGACTGATTTAAAAACAATTATGTGTCTGTGTATTTTTCCTGCATGTATGTCTGTGCACCACATAGTTGCAGTGCAAATGGAGGTTGAAAAGTTGTGTGAGACACTCTGGAACTGGATTTACAGACAGGTGTAAGCTTCCATGTGGGGGCTGGGAATTGAACCTAGTGCCTTTGAAAGAGAAGTCAGTGTTCTGAGTCACTCCTCCAGCCCCAATATCAAAAATTCTAAAGTATTCCTTGACAACATACTGAATGTAAGGCTTGCCTGGGATACATGAGATCCTGCCTCCAAAAGGAAACCCATGTGTGTGTTGTGTATATGTACATATATATGTGTAAATGTGCTATCTTAGAATTCTTAAGTATTAACACTTAAAAATAATATGTTTATGTTTAAATTATTTCACACTGAAAATAAAACCAGTAAGTAAATATTATACATTTCATGCTAAATAATATATGCAAGTGGCTACAATAACTTATTAACTGGCTTCTTCTGTTTTATCTCCTCTTTATGCAACCAGAATCTCACAGATGTCACTTACACATTTAATGTTAGATTACCTTGTTTGTTTAATTTTTTAAAGTTACACTTATTACTATACTTCAGCCTCTCATATTTTGTACTGATAGTCTTTTTTTTGTTTTTTGGTATTCTTGTCTTTTGCAAGACAAGATTAAGAGTTAAAGCCAGGAATTTAAATATGTTGGACAAGTGTTTTCCACAGAATCACATCTCTAAACCTACACAGGACATTTTAAAGTTAGGCATAAAAAGTAGTGGGTTAAACTATGGCATTTCCATACATACACATCGTTATACAAATTACATTTTTAATATATTTTTATTAATTCTTTAAGAATTTCACACAATGTATTTAGATCATATTCATCCAACTTCTCTGCCTAACCCTTCCTAGATCAGTTCCTATGTATCTCCTCGTGTAATGTGGCCATCAATTCATTCAGTAATTGGTTAGTTTCCCCCTTAACATTAATGCCTTGATTGCAAACATGGGCATATCTTGCCATTCCAGTCATTATTGTGGATCACAGTGTTCACAACTGGTAAGCCTGTTGGTGACTTTCTTTCCTCAATCCCCTTCCAGTACTAGGAAAGTTATTCAACAGAGAGGAAGCTTCCTTACCAATACACAAAACACATGTTAATAATGATTTCTTTCTGGCTTTATTAAGGCTTTCCAAACGGCGCCGAAGGAGCAAAATGGAAAGACATGCTCATGCTGAAGTTGTGAATGTGGAGTGTCCTGAGATAGGCACAGAAGTATGTACATGGACAGTCACTGATTAGAACCATGGGCCTTTATTTCTGTAATATTATTTAGTCAATGTGCATTGTCCATATAGAAAGACTTTCATTTCAATGTCTCATAAGCATGGCAGTTTCTGACTTTTTTTCTTACTGTAAGTAATTGTCATTCTTAGAATCGTCCCTGTGCTTAGCCTGATTTTAAGTTGAACATCTCTAAGTGGTTTAAAGTAACATTTGACTAAAATATAAGCAACCTTATAAAAAACTGACATTGTTGGATTCTTTTATTCTTTATTTCTCCTAACTTCTTCTATAGCCTTAATTGTAGAAATTCTAGTGGCCTACACTTCTCCTTTTTCCTACAGCCAAAATACTTAGTGGTCTTTCCCATTTAATTTGCCTAAAACATTAAGTAGCACATACTTGGCTTTTTTGTGTTTGAAGCCTAATTTGCATGTTGCAGGAACTCTGAGAAAACCCATCAGTGTCCACTGCCTCTTTGAGGCTTAGAATCCCTGACAATATAAGGACATGTAGAGGTGTGTGTGTGTGTGTGTGTGTGTGTAAGGATTTTGTGTTTGTTTTTCAATTATTAAAATATATTGTAAAAATATATTATTAATATATTAGTAAAATATATTGTCAAAATATATTGTACAAAACAGAGTGAGGGAAGGTGGCTTATGGGACTTTCGGGGAGGGAGGAGAGAGGAAAGGGGAAATCATTTGGAATGTAAATGAAAAAACTTAGAAAATTATATATATATATATATATATATATATATATATATATATATATATATATATATATACACATACATACATACATATTTTAAAATATGTCTAAGGCTTGGCGGTCTGCCTGTTTTTCCTATTATGTCTGTCTTATCCCGTCTTGTTAGTGAAATATATTATCTTCTCTTGGAAATTTAGCTTGAGATTGTAGATGTTCAACCAGCCACTCGGCAAATGCCATTTGAATTAGCTCAGGTCAGGACATCCTCTCGCTCAAGCATAAGCACAAACAGAAGAATTGCAACCAGGAAAAGAAGCGCCAGCGTGAGGACAAGAACAAGTGCTTCATCTACAGCTCTTACACGACCAATACCAGTATCAAGTAGGAACAATTTGTTATGTGGATATGGTGTAAAGAAATGTGATGACGTTCAAGGTGGTGGCAAGATTTAATAAAAAGATAGTGCTCAGTTTATAATGGTGTGAAATCACAGGTGTTAATTAAAATTTTGCTAATTTTCTGTAAATGTTTAGAGATGATGATTTCAGAGCAATAAAAGTAAATATCTCCACACAGATTCAATCAATCACTAGTCTTATAAGTTCCAGAAATCCTGACTAGAAATGTGCAGATTCTTCTTCTTCCTATTGAATTCCTATTATTCAGTTGCTTTTTGGGGGACACATTTTACTATTTTGTCACAATCAGCTCTGTGCTTCCTTCCTTAGCCCCTTCATCTGGACAGGGGTGTGCAATAGATCCAAAATACTTTCAAGAGCCCCAGGACATGGAATTTGAAGTAGGTCCAGAATTCCTCCTAAATAACAGTCAAGACCAACAGGCCTCTCCAGAACAAAGAAATTGCGCTGAAGATGATGTGAAGAAATCCTTAGAAGACGCAAAGATCTCTAGTCCTAAAGAACGTGTAATTGATGTGGATTCTGAACGCCATGATGCTTCTTCAGGTGATGATTTCTGTGTAATAATAGAAGATACTGAAAACAAGAAAGACCCTAAGATCCAAAAACAAAGACATCAAAAGGCACCTGAGGCTGTCCCATCATGTCCAACAAAATCATTAAAGGCTATGCGCACAGAGGCTGTGGTGGAACCCATAGTATGCACAGATTTGCTGGTCCATTATTCTGAGGAATATCTGAAAATCTTTCAAAATGCACTTTTTTGCACCAATAACATTGTCAAGCTTAAATTCACTTTGTTTATAGTTTCTAATATACTAGCTTTTCAAGTACACAAGAATGTTTTGTGCTTCAGAGTATATTTGAAGTAAGTAGGAAATTGAGCTGCTATGCAAGTACTGTATTTCTACTGGTCCTGATTTTCTTAATTTTTAGGCAAATGCTAACCATCTCAAGAGAGGAAAGCTTTTCTGAAAACTTATACCAACTGTCCCCTCAACAAACAGCAGCACAGACTAAGAAGTTTTCCTCCTCTGGGCTGCATCTCTTCTATTTTTGTTGATATGTATTTGGATAATTGTTTTTTAAAAGATAGGATTCTTAAATGTATAAGATGATCAAGCAAGGAAATGAGCTTGTATCAGTTATACAAAATTGTTTGTATCTCTTGCTGATCCAAAATGCAGATACTCCATCCCTGATACCCAATAAAATCTTCATACATTGAAAATATAAAAGAGAGGTGTTTCAGTTTAGCCCCAGCAGTGTGACAATGGCAAATTCCTGAGCTGTGGTACTTTCATTTTTGAAAAGGCCTCCTTGCTTTGCAGGGATTTTCTTTTTTTTAGCAACATGAAATTTTTTGAATTAATTGTAAGGAAATTTATGTGCATACATTTATCCTTTAAAAAAGTCCTTAAACTAAAATGTTTGAATTAGTACACAATTAAATTCTCAGTGTAGATATGGTTTTAAATTCTTAAAACAATCAATAATAGATCTGCAATCTGGCTATGTACAGGAGGAGAGAGCCCAGGCAGGTCTTAGCAGTTCCCAGTGTAGAGAATTCTGACTGGTGTGAGGTGGAATCTCAGGGTTGTTTTGATTTGCATTTCCCTAATAAATAAAGATGATGAACATCTCTATAGGTGCTTCTCAGCCATTTGATTTTCTGTTAATCCCCCAGGCCTACGCCTGATACTTGGTACAGTGGCGGCGCGGATGCCTTCAGTATGGCTCTTAGCCATCTTGGCTAGGGTTGGAAAGGGCATATGCCATAAGTCTTCACCACCATCTTTGGACTGCCATGTGGCTGGCAACTGTCTTTGTTGGAGGGGATGAATGTCCTATGGCTTCACTACTATCTTGGTTAAGGTCAAGCCTGTGGGTATAGTATGGGCCAACCAGGAAGACAACAGGTCTCTAAAGATACATTTGAATTTTGATAGGATTTTTTATATTAATTAATTCCTGTCTTAAAAAACGAGGTTTATAAGAGATAGGATTTAAAGGCAATGCATGTTTAATGAGATATTAAAATGGAACTTCCTTGCATTCATATACGAGAGCACACTTTGCTGGTAGTCAAACTTTGTAACTTAAATATCACTTAGATGGTACTGATTTTTGAGACAATATGTGTTTTCACTTTTGGAGATTGTTTTTGTCTTATACAGATTATGGTTGTATCCTCTGTCTTCACTCTTGAAATAACAAAGTTACTTCATTCTAACATTACTAGAGCCCTCAGTTGATATAAGTTAAACTTTTTAAAGAGGAAATTTTGGAGTTCTAAAGAAAAATTTTAAAACCTAGATATTTGTAAGGACCAGCTTTTAAGATATTTAAGTTTATGATGTTCAGACATTTTAAATTTATAAGATAATTTATTATACTGTCTTCATTAATGTCTTTAGAAATAAATACAAGTTTAAAAGTTAGATCTACACCTATAAGCACCAAATATCAAAGAACACTTTCATAGGGGTAGCCTAGGGTAGCCTGCAGGTTTGCATTACAGTACATAACAATGGCAAAATTGCAGTTGTGAAGTAGCAACCAGAAACATTTTGTGGTTGGAGGGTGGCCACAACATGGGAAACTGTTGAAGGGTTGCAGCATTGGAAATGTCCTAAAGGCTCAGACGCATGCTGTGTGTTTTCATCTTGGAAACAACGTCATCACTACACAATGGTAGTCCCATGCTTGACTTGCAAAGAAAGTTTGAAGAAATTATTAGAAAATGAAATAGAGCCAACACTGGTATCCTGAGAAAGAAAAAACTATTAAAGATATGAAATAAGTTTTGCACATTTGAGAGTGGTTCCTGGATAAGCAAGTATAGAATATGTAAAATCTTATATTAGTAAAACTAAGTCAAAACACTGGTACTCCTAGAAGAGTCATTGTGTGCAATGTGTAGAAGCAGAAAACTAGCAGAAATGCTGAGTTAAGGGTTAACTTGACTCCTTCTGGCCACTGCCTGACAGCTTTTCCCATGCCATTTATCATTAGAGCTTCACAAGTAAATCAAAGTATCTGGCCTCAGAGCTCTGAGCTTTGAGGTATAATAAGTTAAAAGGTAAAGTTTAGATGATAATTATGATAAGTTTGCAATTATTATTACTTTGGATATAGGCCTGGGAATAGGGAAGTTTGGAACATTGGGGAAAAATTGTAATTCTTGATTCTTTGTAGGTTGTGGTTATTCTTTGAGTTTGATTTGTGGGCTCTGACATCAATGGAGGATTTTTCAAATGTGTTCCTCATTTTTGAATTGTGCAACAGGTTTCTGCGCACATATGGATCAAGGGAAACTTGACAATGATTTCTGGGGTAACTGTTGGAGATGATTTTAATAGATCTCATCATGACGAGCTGGTGATAGTGGCTCACACAGCTCCCATGAAATCCAGAGCCCTGTCCTTCTCAGCAGACTGTGGGAGAGGTAGCGTTGACTCTCACAGTGCTTGGTTACTGTCTGCTGGGCATTCAGGTGAGATGATCTAGAGGTAGTTTCTGCTTTTACTGGAAAGTCTTTCCTGGTGAAAGATGCCCTGCTGAGATGAGTCACTTTCTTTTTACATTTTTAATTTTTATTTTTGGAGTTTTTTTTTTTTGAGACAGGGTATCTCTGTGTAGCTCTGACTATACTGGAAGTCACTCTGCAGACCACACTGCCCTCGAAATGAGAAGCCTCCTTTCCTCTGTCTCCCAAGTGCCAGAATTAAAGTCTTGTGCCACCACTGCCTGGCACTGACTCTCTGAAGGCATCAATCTGCTGGCCTGACTATCTTAAGACAGCAAGGTACTGAGCTGACTCTCTTAAGGTACCAAGCTGCTGGCTTGATTCTATTAATATACCAAGGTACTGAGCTGACACTCAGAAGGCACCAAGCTGCTGGGCTGACTCTCTTAAGGTACCAAGCTGCTGATCTGACTCCCTCTATTTTTTAAATTTTTAAATTTTTTTAATTTTTTTTTTAAATTTTTTTTGATTTTTGAGTCCTGGTTTCTCTGTGTAGCCTTGGCTATCCTGAAACTCACTTTGTAGACCAGGCTGACTTCAAATTCAGAAATCTGCCTGCCTCTGCCTCCCATTACTGGGATAAAAGGTATATGCCACCACTGCCTGGCACTGAATTTCTTTAGGTACCAATTGCTGAGCTGACTTTCTTAAGGCCACAAACTACTGAGCTGACTCTCTTAAGATACCAAGTTGCTGGCCTGTATTGTACCAAGCTGCTGGCTTGACACTGTTAAGGAACAAAGATACTGAGACGACTATCTGAATGCTCCAAGCTAATGGGATGACCCTCTTAAGGTAGCAAATTGCTGAGCTGACTCTCTAAATATACCAAGATGATGAGCTGACTCTCTGGTTCCTTTTTTTCTTAATTTTTTTTTTATTTTTTGCATCTTTGAGACAGGGTTTCTCTGTGTAGCCCTAGCTGTCCTGGTACTCACTCTGTAGACCAGGCTGGCCTCAAACTCAGAACTCTGCCTGCCTCTGCCTCACAAGTGCTTGGATTAAAGTCATGCTCCACAACTACCTGGCACTGAATCTCTTAAGGTACAAATTGCTGAGCTGCTTTTCTTAATGTACAAAACTCCTGAACTGACTCTTATAAGGTACCAAGATTCTGACCTGACCCTCTTGAGGAACCAATCTACTGAACTGATGCTCTTAAGGTACCAAGATGCTGTGCTGAATCTGTGAAAGCACCAAGCTGCTGGCCTGACTCTTTTAAGGTACAAAGCTGTTGGCCTTACACTCTTAATGTACCAAGATGCTGGCATGACTCTCTTAAGGTACCAACTGTTGGCCTGTCTCTCTTAAGGTAAAAGATGCTGAGATGACTCTCTGAAGGCACCCAGCTCCTTGCCTGACACTCTTAGGTACCAAGAAGAAATGCTCTAGAAACTGGAGTCAAGATGATGGAGAGATTACACAGTGGTTAAGAACACTGGCTGTTCTTTCAGGGGACCCAAGTTCAATTCCCAGTAGCCACATGACAGTACACAACCATCTCTAAATCCTTATCCTGGGGACCTGACACCATCACACAGACAGTCAAAACACCAAAGTACATAGAACAAAATAAATGAATAAATAAATAAAAGAATGGTGTCATTAAAAAAGCGTCTGGTGTCAAATTGGATGGATGACAGAAGCAAGCAGGAAAAGATGATCCTCATGTTCATAAGGAGAGTCAGCTCAGTACTTTGCTACCTTAAGAGAGTCAGGGCAGCAACTTGGTACCTTAACAGAGTCAGCTGATTATCTTGGTACCTGAAGAAATCAGGTCAGTAGATTGGTACCTTCAGAGTGTCAGCTCAGCAGCTTGATACTTTAAGAGAGTCAGGCCAGCAGCGTGGTACCTTAAGAGAGTCAGTCCAGAAGTTTGGTAGCTTTAAAGAGTCAGGAGAGCAGCTCGGTGCCTTAAGTGAGTCAGGCCAACAGCTTGGTACCTTAAGGGAGTCAGCTCAGTACCTTGTTACCATAAAAGATTTGGCCAGAAGCTCAGTGAATTAAGAGATCAGTGCAGTAGTTTGTTATCTTAAGAGATTAAGCTCAGCATCTTGGTACCTTAAGGGTGCCTTCAGAGAGTCATCTCAGCATCTTTGTACCTTAAGAGAGACAGGCCAGCAGTTGGTATCTTAAGAGAGTCATGCAAGCATCTTGGTACATTAAGAGAATAAGGCCAGCAGCTTTGTACCTTAAGAGAGTCAGGCCAACAGCTTTGTGCTTTCACAGATTCAGCACAGCATCTTGGTACCTTAAAAGCATCAGTTCAGTAGATTGGTTCCTCAAGAGTGTCAGGTGAGAATCTTGGTACCTTATGAGAGTCAATTCAGGAGTTTGGTACATTAAGAGAAACAGATCAGCAATTGGTACCTTAAGAGTAAGTGCCAAGTAGTTGTGGAACATGCCTGTAATGCAAGCACTTGTGAGGCAGAGGCAAGCAGATTTCTGAGTTTGAGGCCAGCCTGGTCTACAGAGTGAGTACCAGGACAGCTAGGGCTACACAGAGAAACCCTGTCTCAAAAATGCAAAAAAAAAAAAAATTAAGAAAAAAAGGAACCAGAGAGTCAGCTCATCATCTTGGTATATTTACAGAGGCAGCTCAGCAGACTCTCTTAAGAGGGTCATCCCAATAGCTTGGTGCATTCAGATAGTCGTCTCAGTATCTTTGTTCCTTAACTGTGTCAAGCCAGCAGCTTGGTACCATACTGGCCAGCAACTTGGTATCTTAAGAGAGTCAGCTCAGTAGTGTGGGGCCTTAAGAAAGTCAGCTCAGCAATTGGTACCTAAAGAAAGTCAGTGCCAGGCAGTGGTGGCACATAACTTTTATCCCAGTAGTGGGATGCAGAGGCAGGCAGATTTCTGAATTTGAAGTCAGCCTGGTCTACAAAGTGAGTTTCAGGATAGCCAAGGCTACACAGACAAACCAGGACTCAAAAAATCAAAAAAAAATAGGAATTTAAAAAATAGAGAGAGTCAGCTCAGCAGCTTCGTACCTTAAGAGAGTCAGCCCAGCAGCTTGGTACCTTCTGTGTGTCAGCTCAGTACCTTGGTATATTAAGAGAATCAAGCCAGCAGCTTGGTACCTTAAGAGAGTCAGCTCAGTACATTGCTGTCTTAAGATAGTCAGGCCAGCAGACTGATGCCTTCAGAGAGTCAGTGCCAGGCAGTGGTGGCACAAGCCTTTAATTCTAGCACTTGGGAGGCAGAGGAAAGGAGGCTTCTGATTTCGAGGGCAGTTTGGTCTACTTAGGGACTTCCAGTATAGTCAGAGCTACACAGAGAAACCCTGTCTCAAAAAAACCCAAAAAATAAAAATTAAAAAATGTAAAAAGAAAGAGACTCATTTCAGCAGCTTGGACCCTTAAGAGTATCAGCTCGGTAGCTTGGTACCTTAAGAGAGTCAGGTAAGCAGCTTGGAACCATAAGAGAATCAGGTCATCATCTCGGTGCCTTCAGTGAGTCTATCCAACAGTTTGTTACCTGAAGAGTGTCAGGCCAGCAGCTTGGTGCCTTCAAAGGATCAATTCACCAGTTTGGTACCTTAAGACAGTCATCCCAGCAGCTCGGTACCTTAAGAGCATCAGCTCAGTACCTTGGTACCTTAAGAGTGTCAGCCCAGTTGCTTGTTAGCTTAAGAGTGTCAGGCCAGTAGCTTGATAAATGGTACGCACTCAGTGATAAGCAGATATTAGCCAAGAAGCTTGAAATACCCAAGAAATAATTCACATATCAAATGATGCCCAAGAAGAAGGAAGGAGAGGCCACTGGTCCTGGAAAGGCTCAGTGTAGGAGTGTAGGCCAAGATCAGGATAGGGAAGCAACCCAGGAAGGGTTGATTGGGGAACAGGGGGATGAAAGAGGTCTTATGGGACTTTCAGTGATGGGGGGCTTCAGGAAAGGGAAATCATTTGAAATGTAAATAAAGAATCTATCCTAAAAAAAAAAATAAAAAATTCCAGAACTTGGGAGACAGAAGCAGGCAGATTTCTGATTTCAAGTTAAGCCTGGTCTGCAGAGTGTATTCCAGTAGAGCCAGGCTTACACAGAGAAAACCGGTCTCAAAAAACCAAAAAAAAAAAAAAAAAAAAAAAAAATTAAAAAGAAAAGAAAGAAAGGATCAACTCAACATTGTGATACTTTTAGAGAGGCAACTCAGAAGTTTGGATCTGAAGAGTCAGCCCAGGAGCTTGGAAGATTAGGAGAATCAGGCCAACAGCTTGTTGACTTCAGAGAGTCAGTGCAGGAGTGTGGTACCTTAAGAAAGACAGACCATCATCTTGATACCATAAGACATTGAGCTTAATTTGGTACCTTAAGAGTGTCAGCTCTGTAGCTTGGTGCCTTAAGAGACGCGGGCCAGTAGGTTGGTACCTTCAGAATGTCAGTGGCAGGCAGTGGAGGTGCATGCCTTTAATATCAGCACTTTTGAGGCAAGGACAAGCAATTTTCTGAGGTTGAGGTCAGCCTTGTACACAGAGTGGCAGGAAAGTATGTCTAGCCCAGGACAGGCAGGGTTACACAGAGAAACTCTGTGTCTAATAGAAAAAAAATAAAAAATGAAAGACTCAGCTCATCATCTTGGTACCTTAAGAGAGTCAGGCCAGCAGCATAGTACCTTAAGAGAGTCAGCTCAGCATCTTGCAACTTTAAGAGTGTCACGACAGCAGCTTGATACTTTAGGAGACTGAGGACAGCAGGTTGGTATCTTGAGAGAGTCAGCTCAGTATTTTGATACATTAAGAGATGCAGCTCAGCAATTAGTGATTTAAGAGAGTGAATGTCAGGTAGTTGTGAAGTATGCCTTTAATCCCAGCACTAGGGTGGCAGAGGAAGGCAGATTTGTGAGTTGGAGGCCATACTGGTCTACAGAGTGAGTTCCAGGACAGCCAGGGCTATCCAGAGAAACCGTGTCCCAAAAAACCAAAAAATAAAAAAAATTCAAAAAACAAGAAAGAGAAAGTCAACATATCATCTTGGTATCTTTAGAGAAGCAACCCAAAAGCTTGGTAGCTTCAAAGAGTCAGCCCAGTGGCTTGGTGCATTCAGAGAGTCAGCTCAGAATCTTAGTACCTTAAGAGACTCAGGACAGCAGCTCAGTACATTTAAAGAATCAGGACAGCAGCTTTGTGCGTTCAGAGAGTCGGGCCATCAGCTTGGTACTTTAAGAAAGTCAAGCCAGCTACTTGGTACATTAAAAGAATCAGCTCAGTACCTTCTTTTCTTAAGACAGTAAGGCCAGCAAGTGGTATTTTCATAGTCAGTGTCAGGCAGTGGTGGCCTTTAATCCAAGCACTTGGGAGAGAGATGCAGGGATATTTCTGTGTTCGAGAACAGCAGGGTCTACAGAGTGAGTTCAAGGACAGACAGGTTAACAAGGAGAAACTCTATTTCAAAAGACCAAAAAATATAAAAGTAAAAAATAGAGAGTCAGCTCATCATCTTGGTACATTAAGAGAGGCAGCTCAAATTGTGTTAAAAACTGCAGGGTATTGGTACAGTGACAGATATGTAGATCAATGGAACAGAATTGAAGACCCAGAAATGAATCCACACTCCTATGATCACTTGATCTTTGACAAAGGAGCTAAAACCATCCAGTTTAAACAAAAATAGTTTTTTCAACAAATGGTGCTGGTTCAACTTGAGGTCAACATGTAGAAGAATGCAAATTGACCCATTCTTATCTCCTTGCACTAAGCTCAAGTCCAAGTGGATCAAGGACCTCAACATAAAACCAGACACACTTAGACAAATAGAAAGGAAACAAGGGAAGAACCTTGAACATATGGGCACAGGGGAGAATTTCCTGAATAGTACTCCAATAGCCTATGCTCTAAGATCAAGAATTGACCAATGGGACCTGATAAAATTACAAAGTTTCTGTAAGGCAAAGGACACTGGCAAAAGGACAAAATGGCAGCCAACAAATTGGAAAAAGTTCTTTACCAACCCTACATGCGACAGAGGGCTAATATTCAATATATACAAAGAACTCAAGAAGTTAGATCCCAGAGAGCCATGTAACCCTATTAAAATGGGGTACAGAGCTAAACAAAGAGTTCTCACCTGAAGAATATCTAATGGCTGAGAAGCAGGTAAAGAGAAGTTCATCACCCTTAGTCATTAGGGAAATGCAAATCAAAACAACCCTGAGAATCCATCTCACACCGGTCAGAATGGCTAAAATCAAAAACCTAGGAGACAGCAGTTGTTGGCGAGGATGTGGAGAAAGAGGAACACTCCTCCAATGCTGGTGGGATTGCAATCTGGTACAATAACTCTGGAAAGCAGTCTGGCGGTTCCTCAGAAAACTGGGCATGCCACTCCCGGAGGATCTGGCTATACGACTCCTGGGCATATACCCAGAGGCTTTCCCTGAATGCAATAAGGACACATGCTCCACTATGTTCATAGCAGCCTTATTTATAATAGCCAGAAGCTGGTAAGAACCCAGATGTCCCTCAACGGAGGAATGAATTCAAAAGATGTGGTATATTTACACAATGGAATACTACACTGCAATTAAAAACAATGAATTCACGAAATTCCTAGGCATATGGTCAGAACTTGAAAATATCATCCTTAGTGAGGTAAACCAATCACAAAAGAACACACATGGTATGCAATCATTGATAAGGGGATATTAACCCAAAATCATGGAATACCCTAGACACAATTCGCATATCAATAGATTTCCAAGAAGATGGAAAGAGAGACCACTGGTCCTGGAAAGACTGGATGTAGTGGAATGCCAGGACAGAGAAGCGAGTGGGAGTTGAATAAAAAAAAAAATAGAAAAAAAGAGTCACAGAGATGGCACTGAGCCAATGCTGCTGGCCATTGCAGTCGTACAAAGGTCTCAGATTCGATCACAGGACAGCCTGGCTTGACCAAGTAAGTTTATCCCCACCCTCTGACTCCTTCTCAGATGTGGGAAGAGTTGGTGACTAGAGCAGTCTTTGTTCATCTGCTCCCTGCTCTGAGTGTGTTACCCTGAGCTGGGAGTCTTGGGCTTTGAAGCACTCAGGGACCCCTCTGGGCAGAGGAGGGAGCACCATGTGGACTGGCTTTGTTCTTGAGTTTAGGGACACTGAGATTTGTGCTCTGGGCAGCATCTGGAGAGCCTTGGTGGAAGATCCTCCTGGGGGACTCGGAAAAACTTTTTTTTTTTTTTGTACCAAAATGCTGGCATGACTCTCTTAATGTAGCAACTGCTGGCCTGTCTCTCTTAAGGTACAAAGATGCTGAGATGACTCTCTGAAGGCACCCAGCTCCTTGCCTGTCACTCTTAAGTTACCAAGATGCTGAGCTGAATCTCTTAAGATAACAAACTACTGCACTGTCTCTTAATGCACCGAGCTTCTGGCCGATTCTTTTATAGTACCAAGGTACTGACCTGACTCCCTTAAGGTACCAAGCTGCTGGCCCGACTCTCTGAAGGCACTGAGCTGCTATCCTGACTCTTTAAAGCTACCAAACTTCTGGACTGACTCTCTTAAGGTACCACGCTGCTGGCCTTACTCTCTTAAAGTACCAAGCTGCTGAGCTGACACTCTGAAGGTACCAATCTACTGACCTGATTTCTTCAGGTACCAAGATAATCAGCTGACTCTGTTAAGGTACCAAGTTGCTACCCTGACTCTCTTAAGGTAGCAAAGTACTGAGCTGACTCTCCTTATGAACATGAGGATCATCTTTTCCTGCTTGCTTCTGTTATCCATCCAATTTGACACCAGACGCTTTTTTAATGATTCCATTTTTTTTTAATTTATTCATTAATTTTTTCTATGTGCTTCGGTGTTTTGACTGTCTGTGTGATGGTGTCAGGTCCCCTGGATAAGGAATTAGAGATGGTTGTGTACTGTCACATGGCTACTGGGAATTGAACTTGGGTCCCCTGAAAGAACAGCCAGTGTTCTTAACCACTGTGTAATCTCTCCATCATCTTGACCCCAGTTTCTAGAGCATTTCTTCTTGGTACCTTAAGAGTGTCAGGCAAGGAGCTGGGTGCCTTCAGAGAGTCATCTCAGCATCTTTGTACCTTAAGAGAGAAAGGCCAGCAGTTGGTACCTTAAGAGAGTCAGGCCAGCATATTGGTACATTAAGAGAGACAGGCAAGCAGCTTTTTACCTTAAGAGAGTCAGGCCAGGAGCTTGGTGCTTTCACAGATTCAGCACAGCATCTTGGTACCTTAAGAGCATCAGTTCAGTAGATTGGTTCCTCAAGAGGGTCAAGTCAGAATCTTGGTACCTTATAAGAGTCAGTTCAGGAGTTTGGTACATTAAGAGAAGCAGCTCAGCAATTGGTACCTTAAGAGATTCCGTGCCAGGTAGTTGTGGAGCATGCCTTTAATCCAAGCACTTGTGAGGCAGAGGCAGGCAGATTTCTGAGATTGAGGCCAGCCTGGTCTACAGAGTGAATACCAGGACAGCTAGGGCTACAGAGAGAAACCTTGTGTCAAAGATGCAAAAAAATAAAAAAAAATTAAGAAAAAAAGGAACCAGAGACTCAGCTCATCATCTCGGTATATTTAGAGAGTCAGCTCAGCAGCTTGCTACCTTAAGAAGGTCATCCTATTAGCTTGTTGCATTCAGATAGTCGTCTCAGTATCTTTGTTCCTTAACAGTATAGAAAAAGGAACACTCCTCCAATGCTGGTGGGATTGCAAGCTGGTACAACCACTCTGGAAATCAGTCTGGCGGTCCATGAGAAAACTGGGCATGACACTCCCGGAGGATCCGGCTATCCCACTCCTGGTCTTATACCCAGAAAAAAAAAAAGAAAGAGAGACCCCTGCTCCTGGAAAGACTGGATGTAGTGGAATGCCAGGACAGAGAAACGAGAGGAGGTTGATTGGGGAAAAGAGGGAGGGAAGGGGGCTTATGGGACTTTCAGGGAGGGAGGAAACCGGAAAGGGGAATGATTTGGAATGTAAATAAAAAAACTTTGAAAATAATTTAAAAAAAAGAGAGAAACAGCTCAGCATGTTGGTACTTTTAGAGTGTCAGGCAAGGAGCTTGTTACTTTTAGAGAGTCAGCTAAGTAGATCAGGAGAGCAGCTGGGTACCTTAAGAAAGACAGGCCAGCATCTTGCTACCATAAGGGAGTCACCACCAGGCAGTGGTGGCACATGCCTTTATTCTCAGCACTTTGTAGAAAGAGGCAGACAGATTTCCAAGTTTGAGGCCAGCCTAGTGTACAGAGGGAGTTCCATGACTGCCACAGCTACACAGAGAAACCCTATCTCAAAAAACAAAAAATTAAAAATTAAAAAGAAATGAAAGAGATAGTCAGCTTATCTTCTTGGTACTTTTAGAGAGGCAACTCAGCAGTTTGGTACATTAAGAGATTCAGCCCAGTAGCTTGGTAAGTTAGGGGAGTCTGGCCAGTAGCTTGTTGCCTTCAGATAGTCAGTGCAGGAGTTTTTTACCTAATGAAATACAGGCTATCATCTTGATTCCTTAAGAGAGTCAGCATAGTTTCGTACCTTAAGAGTGACAACGCTGTAGGTTGGTACCTTAATAGAGTCTGGCCAGCAGGATGGTACCTTTAGAATGTCAGTGTCAGGCTGTGGTGGCACATGCCCTTAATACCGGCACTTGGGAGGCAGAGGCAGGCAGTTTTCTGAGTTTGAGATCAGCCTTGTCTACAGAGTGGCAGGAAAGCAGGTCTACCACAGGACAAGCTGAGCTACACAGAGAAACTCTGTTTCTAATCAAAAAAGTAAAAAAATTTAAAAAAATGAACGAGAGAGTCAGCCCATCATCTTGGTAACTTATGAGAGTCAGGCCAGGAGCATGGTGCCTTAAGAGAGTAAGCTCAGTATCTTTTAAGTTTAAGAGTGTCAGGCCAGCAGCTTTGTACCTTAGGAAAGTCAGTACAGCAGGTTGGTACCTTGAGAGAATCAGCTCAGTAGTTTGGTACATTAAGAGATGCAGCTCAGCAATTGGTGAATTAATAGAGTGAATGTCAGGCAGTTGTGAAGCTTGACATTAATCCCAGCACTTGGGAGGCAGAGGCAGGCAGATTTGTGAGTTGGAGGCCATACTGGCCTACAGAGTGAGTTTCAGGACAGCCAGAGCTACACAGAGAAAATCAGTCTCAAAAACCAGAAAAATAAAAATTAAAAAAAAAATTAAAGTCACGATCTTGGTATCTTTAGAAAGGCAGCTCAGCAGCTTGGTGCCTTAAGATATTCAGTTCAGCAGTTTGGTACCTTAAGAGATTCAGGCCAGAATCTTGGTACCTTACGAAAGTTAGCTCAGTAGCTTAGTTCCTTCACAGACTCAGTCGAGAAGCTTGGTGCCTTCAGAGAGTCAGTGCATGGGAGTGGTGAACCATGCATTTGTGAGGCAGAAGAAGGAAGATTTCTGAGATCGAGATCATATTTGTCTACTGAGTGTGTTCCAGATCAGCCAGGGTTACACAGAGAAACCCTGTGTCAAAAATACACAAACAACAAAAAAAATATAGAAAAAAAGAGTCACAGAGATGGCACCGAGCCAATGCTGCTGGCCATTGCAGTCGTCCAAAGGTCTGAGATTCGATCACAGGATAGCCTGGCCTCGACCAAGTAAGTTTATCGCCACCCTCTGACTCCTTCTCAGATGGGGAAAGAGTTGGTGACTAGAACAGTCTTTGTGCATCTGCTCCCCTCTCTGAGTTGTAATCCTAAGCTGGGGGTCTTGTGCTTTGAATCACCCTGGGACCCCTCTGGGCAGAGGAGGGAGCACCACGTGGGCTGGCTTTGTTCTTGAGTTTAAGTACACTGAGTTTTGTGCTCTGGGTAGCATCTGGAGAGCCTTGGTGGGAGATCATCCTGGGGAACTCGGAAGCACTTTTCTGGGACAGAATGCAGTGAAAGCAGAGAAATTATAGGGAGGTGCAGGTGTGAGGTGGTTTGAACCATATCATGGAGAAAGCATGTCCTACCTGTGGATGGCTGCTTCGGATCCCCAAACTTAACCAGTAAGAACTTTTACTATTACAGATGTTTCAAACAGACAGACTGACCAACACACAAAAGCAGCAAAACTCCTGCATTTGTGAGTGGGCATTGGCAAGTTCTCACAAAACCTCAGAGCCATTCTTTCTGTTCTTCATTTTCTTGTTCTGTTTTGTTTTTCGGGGCATGTTCTCTGTGCGTAGCTCTGGCTGTCCCGGAACACACTCTGTAGAGCAAGCTGGCCTCAGACTTACAGAGGAGATCCCACTGCACTCTACCTCCCAAGTGTTGGAACTAAAGGCGTGGACCCCACTGCCTGCGGCCCATGTGCATTTTCATTGCTCTAGACTCTAGATTTCTGAACCAGCAGAAATGTGAAATTACGGTTATGATTATTATTACAGCACTGATTATAGATACCAAAGTCTCACAACAGCAAGAATAGTTACTCTGCCACAGAATCAGGTATTCCCTGGAATAGTAAAGGAACAATTAAACTTAGGTCTTTTTAAAAGAAATAATTTGATATAACAAGGTTTATAGTAATACAAAATGTGCCTAAATCGAACAAGTCCTATTTTAAATTAGGTCAGACGCTATTTATTTAGAGAAACGTCTTCATTTGGGTGTTTCTGTATACTTGTACTTCTTGTTATTCATACTGAAGTTCTGAAGTGGTTGATATCATTGTTCCTTTTCCCCACAATGAATATTATGTTCAAATACAGTACATTTTTTTTGCTGACTTTTAAATCATATGTAGGAAAAGTTAAGCTCTCTCTAGAGTCTAGAATGTAAAAGGAATGACCTAATACCCCAAACAAAAGAAAGCGGGTTCCCTCTCCATTTACCATTTTGCATAATGACACAATATATGAAGGTTTATTCAGTGAAACAGGCATGGAGCTATGAAATCAGCATAGCCATTCCTATGTGTAGATATTCCTAGCTGATTTAATTTCTGTGAGGCTTTAGGACCCTGCTTCTTCTTTGGTTTTGTTCTTGTTGTTGTTGTTGTTGTTGTTGATTTTTCTCAAAATAAGTGTTTTACACCCAATGCCCTCCATCCTTCATTTGCAGGATGCTGAGATTACAGGTCTATGCTAACACATCACGCAGTGTAGAACTATTTTTATACTTTATTTTATGTTTTAACCTTGTGTGTATGTGTGTGCGTTTGTGGGTGTGTATGTGTGTGTGTTTGTTTACACAAAGCATTTGTGTGTAGTGCATTATGAGAAGCACAGTGTACATGTTTTTGTTTGTTTTTTCAAGACCGGGTTTCTCTGTGTAGCCCTGGCTGTCCTGGAACTCACTCTGTACATCAGTCTGGCCTTGAAATCAGAAATCCTCCTGCCTCTGAATTCCAAGTGCTGGGATTAAATGCATGCTCCTCTACTGACAAGCCACAGTGTGCAACTTACTCAGCAGACAGAATTTTCACCTTGTCTGAGTTGAGGGGTCTCTCTGCTGTTGTACTGCATTCACAGGCGAAAGCTCTAATATCTCTCTGCCTATACAAATATAGGAATGACACATGTACTCCAGGCCCTGGTTCACTCCGTGCTTTCCAAGGAGTGGAACAAAAGTTGTCAGGCTCACAGGGGTGGTAATGTCTATCTAGTTACAAACCTCCAAGATCCTAGGTATATAATAGGAATTGTTGACCTAATTCAGGTTTTCAACTATAATCACAATTTTTAAACCAAATGCAATCCTTCTCCTATTTCTCATAGATGGATGTCGGTGTGTGATTATATTCTGTAACGTGAATGAAATAGTACAATATACAAAAGTCCTTACAAGATAATTTCACATGAATCTTCATAGAGTAATTAATGTGTTCTATCTCTCTTTATATGTATATATATATACACACAAATTTATATGCGTGGTTATGGTTAAATCTCTCCCTTATTTGCACCAATTGATGACCTAAGAGAATTTGCATACCAATAAAGAGTAAACTTACCACATGACAAATGGGCACTTGAGTTGCTCTAGATACGCAGGAGAACATAAGAAAATTGTTGGAGGAAAAATTAAGTATGAAGGTGTCGATAGGGGAGGAACAGGATGAGTTGCTGTGTGAACATGAATCTTGATTGGACAGTGGGACAGGACCTCATAACAGAAAATCTAGAGATGCTCAGGAGAGGGGATGAGCTCCAGGCATCCTGGGGGGACAAGTGAGAACTGCTCATTTTGCTGTAAGTCTAGGTGCCGGTCGTCATGGGTCCACTTGAATGTCTTCAGAGATCTGTGAGCTGCACCTCTGGCTAACCCTGTCACAGGTAGGTAGGTGGGTATGTATTTAGGGATTTAAATGTTAGAGAGACTTGGGGACTTTGAGGAAGGAAGGAGAGTCAAGTGTCCCTCTCCCCCAACTCCTGCACTTCCTCCATACCATTCCTAGTGCTGGTTGTTTGTTAGTGAAGAGTTGGGGTGGGCTGAGGATTGGATGGAGGGGTAGGAAGGAGAGAGAGATGGTGAGGGATCTGTAATTAGCTCATAGAGGATGCATGGTTCCCTGGTGGCCTAGCGATGGTGATGCTTCCTTAGTAGGGGCTAAGAATTGGGGTTCCTGAGGCCAATGCCTGGTAATCAAGGGGGCAGGATGAGAGGTTGTGTTGGAATATTCATCCCTTCTTTCGATATGTCCTTGTCCTCAGCTCAGGGTGCTAGGATGCTTGCAGCCGAAATTGTGGAATTGGGCGGCCTGCCCACCTGAGCCTCTGAAGAGGACGGATGACTGGATGACTTTTTGGGGCAGCATTCTCCAGAACTCCTATTGAGTGGTACATGAGAGACCAACCTGTGTGGCCAGGTAAGGAGACCAGGGTTTTCTTTCGTTCTCCCTAATTTTCATCTCCCATGGGATTTGGGCCTCATGCCAGGGAAACTGAAGCCGTCCCAGGTACTCAGGGCAGCCCACCCAATGCACTGGGTCTACTGATGGGCCTCCTGCTGCCAGGTGGAAAGCACTTGGTACAGTGGCCCTGGTATCCCAAGGAGGGGGTAGATTGCCCACATCTGCCCCTTGTTGCCTCTGTTCAACTTCCCCTGTGCCCAGAGCTCTCTGACTCCACCAGCAGGGAGGTTCAGTTTCATTACCGCTCTGATGGCCCAGGGTCATACTGGGAGGGACTTCTTGGCTGGCTGCCTTGACCTAGAATCTTGAGAGAATGTGCCCAGAGACCCTGGAATCTGCACCCCCAAGAAGAGAACTGAGACCTGCTGTCAGCTTTAGAGTACACCCTTGTGGGCGGGGTCAGACCAGCCTCCTTTGGATCTCTGGACCAGCTCCATTCCCAGTGGCCTGGCTGGGCACCAAGTGGGCGAAGTCAGCACCTGGTGTTCAAGTCCAGGTGTTTGTTTCTGAGGTCCTGCCCCCATGGTCGAAATTGGCACTGGGTAAAGGTAGGACTGCCTGAGGGTCCAGTGAAAGTACCAGTTCACCCGCCTTTGGGCTAGCCGGCCTCACCGCTGGCCCTTCAGTGGCTGGAAAGGCCCCGCAGTTGATGACAGCCTGTGATCAGTGAGCCTTCACCTCTGCCTTGCACACTCCACATCCTTGGTCTCTTATGCACCCTCACGAATACCACACACACACACACACACACACACCCAAACACACACACACACACACACACACGCATAGCCCCCATTCCCCCAGCCAACAACATACAAAAATATTCCTTAAGCATCCCCAGTAGCCCGCTACACAATCCATCTTTGCTCTCTGGGAAACATTAGCGCTTAGCTGCCATGTTGGCTGCTGGTTGGTGCAGGTTAGCGTTTTTTTTTTTTTTTTTTTTTTTTTTGCCTTTGGAAGGGCAGAGGGAGAGCACCAATGCAGACAGTCAGTTGGCATTGTTGGTGCTTATCTCTGGGTTTCCCTTCCTTCTTTTGGAAAAGGCTCTCTCCTTGAGCCATGCTGCAGATCGGGATCAGGGTTCCAAGCCTGTCCGGAAAACACCCAAGGGCCCAGAAACCTTCAATGGTCTGGGAGGTTCCACCATCATCTAATGCAGGCAAACTAACAGTGTGCCCCAAGTTGGTGAGGAGCCTAGGCAGCGTCTAGGCAGTATCCTGGATCGCTGTGAACCTGAGTAGAAACAGTCAGAGTATGTTGTACTCCCGAGGGTGTCCAAAGAGGCCAGGCTTCCACAGTACCATCCCGGCCGGGCCCTTTGAAAGCTACCTTACTGGCATTGTCGATTCCCAGGCAGTTAGCTTACAAGGGCCTTCTCCAGAAAACCCGCCCTTCCCTAAAATCCATGCAGATGAGCCTGGATGAAGGCTGCAATGACATGGCCTTCCATGCCATGACCAGGGATTTCTGGAATAGAGATGGTTCTGGAATTATCTGATGCACAGCCTAGGATCCTAGAAGACGGAGACCAGAGTATCTCTCAGGCTCTGGCTCTGCCTCTGGTCCTGTGTCTCTCTGTCTCTTTATGAGTGTGTGTGTGTGTGTGTGTGTGTGTGTGTGTGTGCCCGTGTGCACACCTATGTGTCTCTGGATCTATCCATTGTGTGTCCCATGTTCAGGTCCCTACGTCCCTGGGAGACTTGAAGAGGGTCCAGTTTGGGCCGAGGTTATAGCAGTCCTTATGGTGTTGAACGCATTATTGTCTGAGAAGGACAAGTTTGCATGTGGGGGAAGCCATTAAGGCTGTTCGTATCCAGAGGCCATAGCTCCAGTGGGGACAAATTATAGAAAGGTCCAATTGGAACAGGGTATTTGTTCCCAGTGGCACTACTGTTTTGTTGGAAGAGACAATTGCTTATCAATCATATGGAGGGTGGCAGGACAGGTCGTTCCTTGGGATTGCAGGCCTTGCTCCTCTGAGAAGCCAGAGCAAGCCTGTCTGGAAAGAGAAAGCTCTCCTGGTTGTATAGGAGAAGAAGCCTCCACGAAACTTGGCATAGAATGGGAATAGGAAAGCAAGGGCAGGCTTGTCTCATGGAGGCTGTTCGAGGGGTCTTATTCCACCAGCTGTGACTTAGGATTTCAGCAGTGCAGAGGTGATCCTCTGGAGAGTCTCAGTGTTCATGACAGAAGGGCTTGTTGGTGGAGAGTGAAAAGTGTTTCCCACATGGCCAAGGAATACATCATCTGGTATCCTGAGAGGCTCACCTGCTCTGGAATGTGTCCCTGCAACTGTATATATTGGCAAGCCAGAGCAGATCTTACTAGGAGTTGCTTAGGTACATAGGTAGGTAGGTAGTTTGGTGGATATGTAGGTGGCCAGCCATTTGTTATGACCCAGTGGTAGTGATCCCATGGAGAGTATGTTTGATAGCACCTTGTGATTTTCCAGTGGGGCCCCCAGAGGACCTTGGTGTGAAGTAACCTAGGAGGAGGTAGGTGGTCAGGGGAAGGGATAACCTGCAGGCCTCCTGGGGGAACAAGTGAGAATTGCACATTTTACTTTGTGTCTAGGTGCCCGGTGTCATGGGTCCACTTGAATGTCTTCAGAGAACTGTGAGCTGCACGAGTGGCTAGCCCTGGCACAGGTAGGTACGTCTGTGTGTACGGGATCATAGAAAGAAGGATCCACATGTGAGAGTGACTTGGGTACTTTGGAGGAAGAAAGGAGAGCCTAGTGTCCCTCCAACCTGTGGGGCCAGGTAAGGAGACCAGTATTTTCTTTCATTATCCCTAATTTTCATCTCCCATGGGACTTGGGGCTCAGTCCAGGGAAACTGAAGGTGTTAGAATACTGATTTTTATTTGTTATGTTTGCTAGATAATATCAGGTATTTTTATGACAACCTGGGTTTTCTTAATATAACTTATTAATGTTGTGCTTGTGACAAAGTTTTCCTTTCCATGTTCATGCTATCATGAAGAAAGACATCATCACTTGGAAATAATGGAAATCTTATGCTTCTTCCCTTTTTCATAAAAGGACAAGACAATCATTTCCAGTTTGTCAGTTGTGGGTTTAATTGATGCCATCCAACCATGCTGCATGACCTTTGGATAGTGGGAATCTTACAGAAGTTGAGAAGCACAATCACACCAAGTAAGGACAACCATGCATGGTCACTTGGGCTCATACACAGAACACTGGTGTTCCTGCCAGGAAGATCCACTCTAAATCGAGCTCTCCCCCTTGTTAGTGGTGACATTTTACCTTAGAAGGTTCAAAGGTTCACCTATGTTTTAAGAATTTGTTAATTTATTGCACTGCACAGAGAATTTCATATTTCATTATACAGTCAACCTAGCTAATTACACACACACACACACTTATTTTTGTGGTCGGGGTAGGGTGGTTCTTTGTTCGTTTGTTTAAGAAAGAGTTTCTCTAACTGTCTGTAGACCAGGCTGGCCTCTCAGACTGAGAGATACCCCACCCTCTTCCTCTTGAGCGCTGGAATTAAAGGCATATGCTACAGGATAAAAATTTCCTTTTTGTATGAACTTGGTGCTTCAAGTTTACTTTTCATTTCATATTGGGAAGAAATGAGTAAATAAAATCCAAAATAATGAACTGGAAAAACTAAGTATAACTTGGGTCTGGAGAGACGAGCACTTGTTGCTCTTACAGACTTCCTGGGTTTAGTTCCAAATACCCCGGCATGGTGGCATGTCCACTTCCAGTAAAGGTAATACCAGTCTCTGACCTCTTTAGTCATCAGGAACACACATAAAATAAATATCATGTTGTGGTTTAGTATAAGTTAAAAATCAATTCAAAAAATTTAAGCAGAATACAAATGTGAAGTTATTAATTTTTATTTTACGTTTTCTGAGACACAGTGTCACTGTGGTCTTCTTACTGCTTTCAAACTTACAAGAACTTTTTGGTCTCACCTTGTGCCCCAAGAGTACTGTGATTACAAGATTATCAGCATGTGCCAGCATGGTCAGCTCTCTGAGTTATACATTCAATAGAGAAATTTGCATCACAGCTATCTTGTTATAAAGAGGAAGTACTTCACTTCCATACTGTCCTTGGCATAATGGGAAACGTACAAGTGATTCTCCTGCAGAAAGTCAATAATGAATTAAATCTAGTTCAATGCTGTTTAATAAGTAAAACTATTTCTATATGTAAATATGGATATATACAGTTTCTGTTTTTAATTCTTTTTGTAAGTATGTATCTATGTGTGCATTTTTATGTGCATGCACACGTGTACACAAATGAATGGGGTCCAAAGATGATTCTTCCTCAATTACTCTCCACCTTATTTTTTTGAGACAGAATCTATCTCTGATCTATCCTAGAATCTATCCAGAATCTATCCTAGAGCTCACTAATTGTCGAGGTTGGCCGATAATGTTCAGGTATCTACCAAGACCCTAGTGCAGTGCAAGGATTAAGGATGCAGATCTTCATACCTGGCTTTTTCATGTTGGTGTTGGAATATAAACTGAGGTCCTCAGGCTCACACATGGCAAACACTTTAACAACAGAGCCCCTATATAAGTTTTCTTTTTAAAAAGACATTTTAAAGTCAGTAAGAACAAAGGGTTGAATATGAAACTTTGGAGAAACATTTGCCAGCCATATACAAGGCCCTGGGTTTTTTCACAGCATTGCCAAAAAACAAACGAACAAATAAATAAATTAAATGAGAACAAAACCAGCCCATTATTAAAGAGAATTATTTGCACTGTTGATAGTTTTGACACTTACATGGATCTTCAGTGATAAACTTGAGACCACAGATTATTGTCAACTGTTTGGGAAAGAAATGTGTTATAGTACTGTGATTTCACAGTAAATTATTACTGTAGGAAACCTGCTTACTCTAGGATATAAAACAATAGTAATTAGAAACTTTGACTTTCTTTTAATGGCATAAGCCTCAGAATTATAATCCTTTTTATTATAAATAAAAATATATTTTATATATAGCTCTCTTACTGTGTTTTTACTTCTGTTCCATTATATTTTACATGTCTTCATTGTTGTCTACCAGCCTGGATACTGGAGCTTTATAACAACACTTGATATCTAGTAAGTAAAGAAGCATTCTGTCTTATACTCTTTATTCATTAACTATTGTGGGGAATTGGGGCTCTTTGTTTTCCATAGCTAGATGAATGGTGAAAAATTCATGAATTAATCATAAGATATTGGGCTGGTGCTGTGATTCACTCGGATTCCATCTCAGCCATGCAGGAATTGTATATGATGGCAGAGACCTCTATTCCCAACATTTGGGTGCTGGAGGCAGGAGGATCTGGAGCTTAAGGTTTAATTGTGAGTTGAGGGGGCATTCACATTCTCATTCTAATTTAAATGGCATTCACATTCTAGGTCAAAGCAAATAGGTAAAAGAAAGAGGGTAATTATATGAAAGGGAGACTCCAGGAGAGCTAGAAGTTAAGGATAGATGGAAGAAAGATAAGTGGTAGCAAGAGGATAAGTGATACATGGATTGTAGACAGACACGGGACAACTAGAGTATAGATGGTAGATACATGGCAGAGAGACACAGGTTGTTTAGGAGACAGATGATGGATATATAGAAGACAGACACAGGATAGCTAGAGAAAAAAAAAATTTTTTCCACAAATCCTACAAAGGATAACGAATGGAAAACTCCAACACAAGGAGGGAAACTACACCATAGAAAAATCAGGAATCTTCTTTCAACAAACCCAAAAGAAACCAAAATATCAGGAAGAAACAATCACTATTCCTTAATATCTCATAACATCAATGGACCCAATTTCCCGATAAAACGATAAAGACTAACATACTGGACATGTAAACAGGAGCCAGCATTTTGCTGGATACAGGAAATGCACCTCAGTGTCAAAGACAAATACTACTTCAGAGTAAAGTGATTGAAAACAATTTTCCAAGCAAATGGTCCCAGTAAACAAGCTGGAGTAGCCATTCTAACATTGAATAAAATCGACTTCCAACCAAAAGTCATAAAAAAAAAGATAAGGAAGGACAGTTCATACACATCAAAGGAAAAAAATCTAACAAGAATGACTCAATTCTGAACATCTATGCTCCAAATTCAAAGGCGCCCACATTCATGACAGAAACTTTACTAACGTTCAAAGCACACATTGCACCTCACACAATCATAGTGGGAGATTCCAACACCTTGATCTAATCAACGGACAGATCATGGAAACAGAAACTAAAGAGAGACAAAGCGAAACTAACAGAAGTTATGGACCAAATGGATTTAACAGATATCTATAGAACATTTCATCCTAAATCAAAAGAATATACCTCCTTCATTAACTTTTTTCATAGTCTATACTTGTCGCAGCAGATTTTCATGTTGCTGGGATCACTTGTGGACTGCCAAATGCTGAGCGATAAAGCTGAAAGCTGATGTAAACATTTTCAGCTTATGTGATTACTTTCTGTCTTAAGCTGGCCCAGCTAACCAGATGTTTCTGATAAATGCCCCATTACCCAGCCTTTGACTAAACTTTCAGACTTCCTAGGCCCTGACAATGATGCCCTATTTTCAGCTTTAAGTGGATACAGAAGACAGAATTTTGTTTCTTGCCCCACTGACAGCATAAAGGGCTAAGTCAAAAGGAAATTCCCTGACCTAGGGGACAAAACTGCTACCTATGATGCCAACTGGAAATGATGCCATACCAGGAAAGTGGGCCCAGATTTATTAACTCGTGAATTAACTGAACTAGTTCTACAGTATGATAGGACACATGCAGAACAAAGAGGTTTTATATGGCTTTAAGAGAAAATTGTTATTTCTATACAAATCATTTGGGATCGGAATTATAATCTGGCAGCAATAAATATATTACAAAACAGGAACCTGAGATCAAATAAATGACTGGTGCCCTGTCAATTTCCAGATTTCTTCTAGATAGTAACTCTGTTGTCAGCCATCACAGGCCCTTTGTTCCTTCTGCTTGTGCTAATTACTTCTGGTTCTTGTATCATTAATACAACAACTACATGAAAAGACCTATCTAGTACCATTAATTTGATGGGGTTTGGATCCAAATATAAACAAGTCCCCATCACAGAGTCAAGGATTTGATCCAGGATACAGCTAAAGGTGTGAATGTTAGACCTGAATTTATCCTATAAGCTCCACGTGCCCAAGGACCAGCTCCCTGTAAGAACAATGGACTTTTTGTATATGATGTTAGTCTGCCTCCTTCACAGTGTACTTGGAATTCATCCTCTCATGTCTATTCTTTTTGCAATAAGTACCTTTTTATTTCTTTAGTTTTACAGGCATGAGCCACCACAACCAGCCCAAAGTATCAAGCTTTTAGGATCACAATGCTTAGTGGCATGGTCCTGTCTATAAATCCATCAACTCAGGAGAGTTAGAAAGAGGATCACAAATTCAAATCTTGACTGAGCAACTTAATCAGACTCTGTTTCTAAAGAAAAAGCAAAAATGGAACCAAGAATACAGTTCAGTGTTAGAGTGCATGTGTTAAGGCTTTGGAGTTAATATGCAATACTTAAAATAAATTAAAAAAAAACAAAAAAAGACTGGAAATAACTAGCATCTTTATGTCAGAACACACACACACATATATATACATATATATGTATACACATATATATGAGCCACTGACTACAGTTTAACAGTGGGTCACAATATGACATTTTATATGCATGTACAGTTGATTTTCTTCATATTCACCCCATTCCCCTTTCTTCTGTATTAATGTTCTTGTCTCAGAATGCCACTGGTTGGCTTTCTCCGTTCTACTTTTTGTGCTAGTTTTCTTTAAGAAAACTTTGAAAGATTATTTCCCCCAAACTACACAACTTTGAAAGTCTTAGTATAATATTTCTGTGTATTTTGTTTGGGAGGAACAGGACTATAGTTTGGTTAATTTTAAAACCCCAGAATCTGAAAGATTTCATTCCTCTACCCATGTTCCCTGTTTTCTGAGTCCTCTGGAGCAAGCAGAATTGCCCTGAGCATCCTGCTATACTCGGTGGACCTCCATTCTTCTGCCAACTCTCCTCCTACCTTCTTCAGACCTGAGACTCTTGAACTATACAGATCCAGATCCATACAACCCAAGGATACCCATCCTCTGATACCTACTACAACAGGAACATTCAGGAAACAAAGACATCCATATGGCTAAAGGTTCTCTAGTGAACACAATCAACAAAATTCAGCGCAATATGTCACCTCCAAAGCACAGGTATCCTTCTACAGCAAGCCCTGGATATTCCAACCAACTGAAGGACAAGAAAATTACGTTAAATATGATCTTATAAAGATAACAGAGGCTTTTAAAGAGGAAATTAATAAATCCCTTAAAGAAATACAGGAAAATATAATAAAAAAATTTATAGGTGTGTGGCACTACTCGAGGGTGCATAGATCCTGGATGTAGTTCACATTGGGGGCCTGTGCCTTGATTGTGATGGGGGTCCTTGAGTAGCTCACAACCGTCTTCAACATGGGCTGTTCAAGCTAGAGCTCCTTAGAAGTATAGCAGTCCTGCATTATCATAGATATTCCTAATACTCATTGCGACCACACATTCACCCTTAGCCTTAGTATGCAAGACATCTGATGGAACTTTACCCATTCCTTCATCAACTAACTCCCCTAACTAATTCCAAGGCTCTAACATAGAAGCAGTGAATAAAGAAGACAACAGACTTGACCCTGTGGCTTTAAATTCCTTAGAGGCTTAAGAAAGCACCCTAGATAATAAGGGTGACTAAAAGAAAAGAATTCCTCAAAGCTGACACATAAATTCCCTTCAGAAACGATGTTTGATAAAACAATAGGACTTCAAGGACATAATTGATTCTGGATATGGAATGGAGAGCATTAGAAGGGGTGGGGGAGGAATCCATTGAGAGCAATAAGCAGAGGGAAGGCTTCACTTTAATGCCCAGAGAACTGATTCTTTAACCATGAAAACATGCTGGACTGGATTAAGGATGAGAGTGTACTGACCTTGGGGTAAATGCATGTCATTCCTGCACTTTCTATGCAGGATCAAAATGATCTCTGTGATTTGTGGCCAACACACTTTATGTATTGAATTCCAGCCAAGCCAAGACTTTGTAGTCAGACACTGTCTTAAGAGGCAGACAAGATGTCCATAAATGAGAAAAGGGTAGCATGAGAGAGAGTGCCAAAAGGAGTGAGATGGCAAGGGAGGTGGGCAGAGAGAAGAGCCCTTCTCACAGTAGCCTTCTTCATCTCCAGTGAAATCCATAAAGAGTCTCCCTGAGGATTCTCAGAACAATCCTAAGAAGGAAGTCATGGTCCAACCCTTCCTAACCATGTGAGGGTGGCCAGAATGCTTCACATCCCATTACTTAGTTCATGGTGCCTTATGTGACAGGAAGTGTAGGGAAGCTGGGTTCCATACACTGGGAGCTCTCAAGGCACATCATGTACTATAGTTTGTCTTAATTCTGTGTCAGAGTGATCCACAGGAAGTGTGTCTGATATCAGGATGTGGGATCTGGGGAAAATATGGAGGTCCCAGTTCTACCACAGAGTCTCAGGGCATCTTTCACCAGGAAAGACTTTCCTTTAAATGCAGAAACTACCTCTAGATCAGCTCACCTGAATGTCCAGCAGACAGTATCCAAGCACTGTGAGAGTCAACGCTGCCTCTCCCACAGTCTGCTGAGAAGGACATGGCTCTGGAATTCGTGAGAGCTGTGTGAGCCACTATCACCAGCTCGTCATGATGAGATCTGTTAAAATCATCAACAGTTATCCCAGAAAACATGGTCACGTTTTCCTTGATCCATATGTGCGCAGAAACCTGTTGCACAATTCAAAACTGAGGAACACATTTGAAAAATCCTCCACTGATATCAGAGCCCACAAATGGGGAGGAGGGTCAAGTGTCTGGCAGCTTCAAGTTTAGTGAGGGTGGTCAGCTTGGGTGGAAAACATGGAGCGTAGATGGACAGTGGTCAGAAACATGATGTTGCCTGCATTCTTTGTGTCTCCCTCACTGTGGGTCATGTTTTTAATCTGTATATGGGCATGTTTTTCACCCAGGGAATATCGAGACTGGAATCTCCTGGCTCTGGGATGAGCTGGATGAGTTGGCCGCTCTGTGGCCTTTCATCCTGTGTTTGTAAAGTGATGCATGTTCATTATAAACCTTTTGCACAGCGCTAATTCTCTAGGCTTCAGGGCCCTGGAAAGAAACTCCTACCTACAAGATGACTGAGAAAATCGGCAGATGACATGCTCCAAGGTCTGCTGGCTCCAATCCGGGATTTATAACACCTTGCTGGACAGCTCTATGGGGCAATGCTTCCTGAACTTTTCTAACTTCTGTCTGGCCTCACAGGATCTTCCCATTTTTGTAGCTCTTTGAATTTGCTAATGTTTCCCCACTCTTATGGCTTTTCTTGCCAGAAAAAAAGATGTAGACCTTTCTTTTGGGCTTGCCCTCAGTGGGCAGAAGAGGGTTCAGCAATTCTGAAATCCCTGGATGTGTACTCCACCTGAATGTGAGCACTTGGGTCCAGATTCCTGGTCTCTGACAGAGCCAGAGGTGCTCTGAATTGCTCAGCCATACCCACAGACCCTGACCTTGGAGGTTTCCTAAGATTTTAACTCATTTCCTTTAGGACCTGCTCTAATCCACTGTGTTCTCATTTTCACTTAAATTATACTTGCAAGGACATTATTTCCAAGTGAGTTCTTATATTACTGTTACAAACTGTCATAGACTAGGGGACACTTCTCAAAGAGGTTCAGTGCCTGACATACAATGCGGTCAGTAAATGGGTCATATCCTGTTTATTTAGTTATTAAATTCCTTGGTGGGGCTCTTCCAACTGAGGCACAGGGATATCTAAAAGGAAACTCTATGACAGGGCTCAAGAGAGTAAGGGTCATCATCAAACAGAGAAGCTAGACCCCATAAGAATGGACAGTGGGTAATGGAGAGAGGCTTCAGCAGTTAGGAGCACTGACTGCTCTCCTGAAATCCTGGGTGGGACTTCAGCACTCCCCAGGTACCCTCACACCACACAGTATCTCCAGAGCAAGATGATCTGTCACCCTCTCCTGGCCTACATATACATTGCCTGCACAGTATGCACAGACAGGCAGGCAGAGGAAGACACTCACACTCATGAAAGCATAGACTAAATTTTAAAATAAACCCATCAATGGGAAGAATGCTTGGAGTACATGAAGAGGAGAAGGAGCCAAGAAGAAAGGCTCTAGAAACTGGGGTCAAGATGATGGAGAGATTACTCAGTGGTTAAGAACACTGGCTGTTCTTTCAGGGGACCCAAGTTCAATTCCCAGTAGCCACCTGACAGTACACAACCATCTCTAATTCCTTATCCAGGGGACCTGACACCATCACACAGACAGTCAAAACACCAAAACACATAGAACAAAATAAATGAAAAAATAAATAAAAGAATGGAATCATTAAAAAAGCGTCTGGTGTCAAATTGGATAGATGACAGAAGCAAGCAGGAAAAGATGATCCTCATGTTCATAAGGAGAGTCAGCTCAGTACTTTACTACCTTAAGAGAGTCAGGGCAGCAACGTGGTACCTTAGGAGAGTCAGCTGATTATCTTGGTACCTGAAGAAATCAGGTCAGTAGACTGGTACCTTCAGATAGTCAGTTCAGCAGTTTGGTACTTTAAGAGAGTCAGGCCAGCAGCATAGTACCTTAAGAGAGTCAGTCCAGAAGTTTGGTACCTTTAAAGAGTCAGGACAGCAATTTGGTACCTTCAGAGAGTCGGGCCAGCAAATTGGTACATTAAGGGAGTCAGCTCAGTACCTTGGTACCATAAAAGAATCGGCCAGAAGCTCGGTGCATTAAGAAACTCAGTGCAGTAGTTTGTTATCTTAAGAGATTCAGCTCAGCCTCTTGGTAACTTAAGAGTGTCAGGGAAGGAGCTGGGTGCCTTCAGAGAGTCATCTCAGCATCTTTGTACCTTAAGAGAGACAGGCCAACAGTTGGTACCTTAAGAGAGTCATGCCAGCATCTTGGTACATTAAGAGAGTCAGGCTTGCAGCTTTGTACCTTAAGAGAATCAGGCCAGCAGCTTAGTGCTTTCACAGATTCAGCACAGCATCTTGGTACCTTAAGAGCATCAGTTCAGTAGATTGGTTCCTCAAGAGGGTCAGGTCAGAATCTTGGTACCTTATAAGAGTCAGTTCAGGAGTTTGGTACATTGAGAGAAACAGCTCAGCACCTGGTACCTTAAGAGTCAGTGCCAAGTAGTTGTGGAGCATGCCTTTAATCCAAGCACTTGTGAGGCAGAGGCAGGCAGATTTCTGAGTTTGAGGCCAGCCTGGTCTACAGAGTGAGTACCAGGACAGCTAGGGCTACACAGAGAAACCCTGTCTCAAAGATGCAAAAAATAAAAAAAAAAAATTAAGAAAAAAAGGAACCAGAGAGTCAGCTCATCATCTTGGTATATTTAGAGAGGCAGCTCAGCAGACCCTCTTAAAAGGGTCATCCCATTAACTTGGTGCATTCAGATAGTCATCTCAGTATCTTTGTTCCTTAGCAGTGTCAAGACAGCAGCTTGGTAACATACTGGACAGCCACTTGGTATCTTAAGAGAGTCAGCTCAGTAGTTTGGGGCCTTAAGAGAGTCAGCTCAGCAATTGGTACCTAAAGAAAGTCAGTGCCAGGCAGTGGTGGCACATACCTTTTATCCCAGTAGTGGGAGGCAGAGGCAGGCAGATTTCTGAATTTGAAGCCAGCCTTGTCTACAAAGTGAGTTTCAGGATAGCCAAGGCTACACAGAGAAACCAGGACTCAAAAAATCAAAAAAAAATTAAGAATTTAAAAAATAGAGAGTCAGCCCAGCAGCTTGGTGCCTTCTGAGTGTCAGCTCAGTACCTTCATATATTAAGAGAATCAAGCCAGCAGCTTGGTACCTTAAGAGAGTCAGCTGAGTACATTGCTGTCTTAAGATAGTCAGGCCAGCATATTGATGCCTTCAGAGAGTCAGTGCCAGGCAGTGGTGGCACAAGCCTTTAATTCTAGCACTTGGGAGGCAGAGGAAAGGAGGCTTCTGATTTCGAGGGCAGTGTGGTCTGCAGAGTGACTTCCAGTATAGTCAGAGCTACACAGAGAAACCCTGTCTCAAAAAAAATAACCCAAAAATAAAAATTAAAAATGTAAAAAGAAAGAGACTCATCTCAGCAGCTTGGACCCTTAAGAGTATCAGCTCGGTAGCTTGGTACCTTAAGAGAGACAGGTAAGCAGCTTGGAACCCTAAGAGAATAACGTCATCATCTTGTTGCCTTCAGTGGCTCTGTCCAAAAGTTTGATACCTTAAGAGTGTCAGGCCAGCAGCTTGTTGCCTTCAAATAATCAATTCAGCAGTTTGGTACCTTAAGAGAGTCTTCCCAGCAGCTCGGTACCTTAAGAGCATCAGCTCAGAACCTTGGTACATTAAGAGTGTCAGCCCAGTTGCTTGTTAGCTTAAGAGTGTCAGGCCAGTAGCTTGATTAATGGTATGCACTCAGTGATAAGCAGATATTAGCCCAGAAGCTTGAAATACCCAAGAAACAATTCACATATCAAATGATGCCCAAGAAGAAGGAAGGAAAGGCCCCTGGTCCTGGAAAGGCTCAGTGTAGGAGGCCAAGATCAGGACAGGGAAGCAACCCACGAAGGGTTGATTGGGGAACAGGGGGAGGGAAGAAGTCTTATGGGACTTTCAGTGATGAGGGGCTTCCAGGAAAGGGGAAATAATTTGAAATGTAAATAAAGAATCTATCCTAAAGAAAAAAATAAAAAAATTCCAGAACTTGGGAGACAGAAGCAGGCAGATTTATGACTTCACGTCAAGCCTGGTCTGCATAGTGTATTCCAGTAGAGCCAGGGTTACACAGAGAAAACCAGTCTCAAAAAAACAAAACATCAAAAATTAAAAAGAAAATAAAGAAAGGATCAACTCAACATTGTGATACTTTTAGAGAGGCAACTTAGAAGTTTGGATCTGAAGAGTCAGCCCAGGAGCTTGGAAGATTAGGAGAATCAGGCCAACAGCTTGTTGACTTCATAGAGTCAGTGCAGGACTTTGGTACCTTAAGAAAGACAGACCATCATCTTGATACCATAAGACATTGAGCTTAATTTGGTACCTTAAGAGTGTCAGCTGTGTAGCTTGGTGACTTAACAGACTCGGGCCAGCAGGTTGGTACCTTCAGAATGTCAGTGGCAGGCAGTGGAGGTGCATGCCTTTAATATCAGCACTTTTGAGGCAAGGACAAGCAATTTTCTGAGGTTGAGGTCAGACTTGTACACAGAGTGGCAAGAAAGTATGTCTAGCCCAGGACAGGCAGGGTTACACAGAGAAACTCTGTGTCTAATAGAAAAAGAATAAAAAATGAAAGACTCAGCTCATCATCTTGGTACCTTAAGGGAGTCAGCTCAGCATCTTGCAACTTTAAGAGTGTCAGGACAGCAGCTTGATACATTAGGAGACTGAGGACAGCAGGTTGGTATCTTGAGAGAGTCAGCTGAGTAGTTTGATACATTAAGAGATGCAGCTCAGCAATTGGTGAATTAAGAGAGTGAATGTCAGGTAGTTGTGAAGTATGCCTTTTATCCCAGCACTTGGGTGGCAGAGGCAGGCAGATTTTTGAGTTGGAGGCCATACTGGTCTACAGAGTGAGTTTCAGGACAGCCAGGGCTATCCAGAGAAACCCTGTCCCAAAAAATAAAAAAATAAAAAAAAAAACTGAAAAAACAAGAAAGAGAAAGTCAACTTATCATCTTGGAATCTTTAGAGAAGCAACCCAGAAGCTTGGTACCTTCAAAGAGTCAGCCCAGTGGCTTGGTGCATTCAGAGAGTCAGCTTAGAATCTTAGTACCTTAAGAGATTCAGGAAAACAGCTCAGTACCTTTAAAGAGTCAGGACAGCAGCTTTGTGCGTTCAGAGAGTCGGGCCATCAGCTTGGTACTTTAAGAAAGTCAAGCCAGCTTCTTGGTACATTAAAAGAATCAGCTCAGTACCTTCTTATCTTAAGAGAGTAAGGCCAGCAAGTGGTATTTTCATAGTCAGTGTCAGGCAGAGGTGGCCTTTAATCCAAGCACTTGGGAGATAGATGCAGGGATATTTCTGTGTTCGAGAACAGCAGGGTCTACACAGTGAGTTCCAGGACAGACAGGCTAACAAAGAGAAACCCTGTTTCAAAAGACCAAAAAATATAAAAGTAAAAAATAGAGAGTCAGCTCATCATCTTGGTACAATAAGAGAGGCAGCTCAAATTGTGTTAAAAACTGCAGGGTATTGGTACAGTGACAGGTATGTAGATCAATGGAACAGAATTGAAGACCCAGAAATGAATCCACACTCCTATGGTCACTTGATCTTTTACAAAGGAGCTAAAACCATCCAGTTTAAACAAAAATAGTTTTTTCAACAAATGGTGCTGGTTCAACTGGAGGTCAACATGCAGAAGTATGCAAATTGACCCATTCTTATCTCCTTGCACTAAGCTCAAGTCCAAGTGGATCAAGGACCTCAACATAAAACCAGACAAACTAAAACTAATACAAAGGAAACTAGGGAAGAACCTTGAACATATGGGCACATGGGAGAATTTCCTGAATAGAACTCCAATAGCCTATGCTCTAAGATCAAGAATTGACCAATTGTACCTGATAAAATTACAAAGTTTCTGTAAGGCAAAGGACACTGGCAAAAGGACAAAATGGCAGCCAACAAATTGGAAAAAGATCTTTATCAACCCTACATCCGACAGAGGGCTAATATCCAATATATATAAAGAACTCATGAAGTTAGAACCCAGAGAGCCAAGTAACACTATTAAAAATGGGGTACAGAGCTAAACAAAGAGTTCTCACCTGAAGAATATCTAATGGCTGAGAAGCACGTAAAGAGATGTTCATCTCCCTTAGTCATTAGGGAAATGCAAATCAAAACAACCCTGAGATTGCATCTCACACCAGTCAGAATGGCTAAAATCAAAAACCTAGGAGACAGAAGTTGTTGGCGACGATGTGGAGAAAGAGGAACACTCCTCCAATGCTGGTGGGATTGCAATCTGGTACAACAACTCTGGAAAGCAGTCTTTCGGTTCCTCAGAAAACTGGGCATGACACTCCCGGAGGATCTGGCTATACGACTCCTGGGCATATACCCAGAGGCTTTCCCTGAATGCAATAAGGACACATGCTCCACTATGTTCAAAGCAGCCTTATTTATAATAGCCAGAAGCTGGAAAGAACCCAGATGTCCCTCAACGGAGGAATGGATTCCAAAGATGCGGTATATTTACACAATGGAATACTACACTGCAATTAAAAACAATGAATTCACGAAATTCCTAGGCAAATGGTCAGAACATGAAAATATCATCCTTAGTGAGGTAAACCAATCACAAAAGAACACACATGGTATGCAGTCACTGATAAGGGGGTATTAACCCAGAATGTCGGAATACCCTAGACACAATTCACATATCAATAGATTTCCAAGAAGATGGAAAGAGAGACCCCTGGTCCTGGAAAGACTGGATGTAGTGGAATGCCAGGAGAGAGAAGCGAGTGGGGGTTGAATGGGGAAAAGAGGGAGGGTAGGGGGCTTATGGGACTTTCACGGTGGGAGGAAACGGAAAAGGGGAATGATTTGGAATGAAAGTAAAAAAAATCTTTGAAAATAAAAAAAGAGAGAAACAGCTCAACATGTTGGTACTTTTAGAGTGTCAGGCAAGGAGATTGTTACTTTTAGAGAGTCAGCTAGTAGCTGGGGAGAACAGCTGAGTACCTTAAGAAAGACAGGCCAGCATCTTGGTACCTTAAGGGAGTCACCACAAGGCAGTGGTGGCACATGCCTTTATTCTCAGCACTTTGTAGGATGAGGCAGACAGATTTCTAAGTTTGAGGCCAGCCTAGTGTACAGAGTGAGTTCCATGACTGCCATGGCTACACAGAGAAAACCTACCTCAAAAAACAAAATATAAAAAAAATTAAAAAAATGAAAGAGATAGTCAGCTTATCTTCTTGGTACTTTTAGAGGGGCAACTCAGCAGTTTGGTACATTAAGAGATTCAGCCCAGTAGCTTGGTAAGTTAGGAGAGTCTGGCCAGTAGCTTGTTGCCTTCAGATAGTCAGTGCAGGAGTTTGTAACCTAATGAAATACAGGCTATCATCTTGATTCCTTAAGTGAGACAGCTTAGTTTAGTACCTTAAGAGTGACAATGTTGTAGGTTGGTACCTTAATAGAGTCAGGCCAGCAGGTTGTTACCTTTAGAATGTCAGTGTCAGGCTGTGGTGGCACATGCCCTTAATACCGGCACTTGGGAGGCAGAGGCAGGCAGTTTTCTGAGTTTGAGATCAGCCTTGTCTACAGAGTGGCAGGAAAGTAGGTCTACCACAGGACAAGCAGAGCTACACAGAGAAACACTGTCTCTAATCAAAAAAGTAAAAAAAAATGAAAGAGAGAGTCAGGTCATCATCTTGGTAACTTAGGAGAGTCAGGACAGGAGCATGGTAACTTAAGAGAGTAAGCTCAGCATCTTGTAAGTTTAAGAGTGTCAGGCCAGCAGCTTTTTACCTTAGGAAAGTCAGCACAGCAGGTTGGTACCTTGAGAGAATCAGCTCAGTAGTTTGGTACATTAAGATATGCAGCTCAGCAATTGGTGAATTAATAGAGTGAATGTCAGGTAGTTGTGACACTTGCCTTTAATCCCAGCACTTGGGAGGCAGAGGCAGGCAGATTTGTGAGTTGGAGGG